>CATIWR010616846.1:0-35767 GCA_949677035.1 Omphalea diandra | reverse complement strand
AACAAGCTTTGGTTCCTATCACACGCAAGCTTTGTCTTTTAGTATATTTAATAAGTCAATGTTATTTGTCTATATTTTTACAGACCTATTTAAAATAATTATCTCTAATAATTTTTTTCATTATCATAAATAGAACTATTCGTTATATAATAAATATATACTTTTTAAAATGTAAATTAAAATTTTAAAATATTTATAAAATATATAACTTATTAAAAATTATCAAACGCCTCCCTCACGATTCCCATTGATTTTGATTGCGTGTATGTCTATGAAATTTTAAATTTCATTAAAAATCATAAATTTAATTAAAGTCCTGATTGGTTTATATGTTGTTCATTCTAGTGCTTGGCATAAATTATTGATTATTATTTATAGATATAATTACTAACATAGATATAAATTTCAAAATATTAAATAATATATTTTAGATTTTCAAAAATAAATAATATATGATTGTTCATTAAATATTTTTAAAAAATTATTAAATTAAAATTTTAATAATACTTATATTAAATATTAATCATTGAATATAATAGCAATTTCATTAAAAAAATAAATAATATATTAGATATTAGTAATAAAAAATTTAAAAATAAATAAATAAAAATTATTATTATTAGATAAAAATAATATTAGAACAAACACTATATTAGAGTTAATGTAACAAGTCGAGAATATATTTATCTTTTTTACTTATAAAATCAGAATTAGTTAATGAAAAGTAACACAAATGATACTTTTTTAAATTAGAACTTTTAGATAATCTATTAGTTATCGACTCTTAGTTTTGAGATAAATAGAATTATACTAACCAAATGTATACTCTACACCTTTTGCAAACTAAACAATAAAACAACCTCTCAAAAAGGAAAAACAAAAAATTTCTGGATATATCAATAGAAAGGAACCTCTATGAGGATTAACAACAAGAAAATCTGAATCCTTGAAATATGTTTGTTTTGGTTGGTAAATGGACTGATAGAGACAAAGTTGCTGGTAACCCCTACCTGCAAGATTTGATCACAAACCCAAAATCAAAACCTAGCTAAGCTATTTAAATTTATATGGCAATGGCATCGGCAGTGGTTAATTTTTGGCCCCCATTTGCTTTAAATGACACACACCGACGCCCTCAACTATGCGGCAATCAATACCATCATATATGCGTGTATGCATCCATTGTATTTCAACTCAAATCCTCACCAAAACCCTACTTTAGAGGTTAGTATTGCTACTTTAATTTTTTTTTTTTTTTTTTTTAGTGTTGACTTGAAAATTAATTTAGGAAGGAGGATGACTGACTTATATTACAATTTTGACTTCATGCTCATGCCATTAATTCACAATTCAATTTCAATTATAGAAAAGTTAACCTACCAATTAAGTAATAATGATATTCAATGGATTATTTCTACTTTTCTATATTTTTACGCATTAATACGCCTTTATAAAATATTCATGGTATTATGAAATAGTGTGTTGTACCCTAACTCGTGTATATATATTTTGTATTATATTAACAAAAAATGCCCAAATATTTTCAATTACTAATTAATCATATAATATTATCCCTTTTTGTATGCACTTTTTTCTTACTCCATTTGTCTTACCATTTATTTTATTTTACACATAATTTTAAAAATATAATTAATATTATGTGAACTCAATTTTTATTTTAACTTTTTATATATTCCTCATTAAAAACTTTAATTTTGTAATTTTTTTTATCTCTTTATTTGCCTCAAAATCTTAAAGTTATCATCAATTTCTCAAAAGATATTTGATGAAGGGTAGATTAGAAAAATTAATACTTAATTATTTTTATTTTCTGAAAATAGACATACAATCACAATATTCTAAAATGGAATAGTGAATAATAAATTACTTTTACGACTCCATGGATTTCCTAAATTGTATGTTCATTCACAAAATAAAAATAATTCGGCGTTGATTTTTTAATGCACCTTTCACTAATAATATCATGTGAAAATATGAAATTAAAGGTAATTTGATATTTTCAAGACAAACAAAGAGATATAAAATACTATAAAATTAAATTCATTAATGATGGTATGTAAGAAAAGTTAAAATAAAACTATGAATTGTCATAATATTCATTATGTTTTTTTTTTTTTTTGAAAATAAAAATAATCGTTCATTAATAAAAATTAATCAGTACAACTTGTAACAAATAATTAATCTTAAATGTGTTTAAGAAATACATGTAAATTTTATTAAAAATATGAGCTTTTCCTTCAAGTGTTAACGAAACGATTGTATACAATACATTGACTGCGTTTGACACATCGATAAAAAACACATTTTCACTCAGTGGTGATACTAAATCACAAATTGATTTCATTGTCATTTGATGAGTTTTTAAATGAGTTCAATCTTTTGAATATCAAACTCAAACTCCTCTTAACTCCCATGATGGAAGATGAACAAACTTGCATAAAGGAAGACAAACAAACTCTCATTAAGAGAGACAAAACGAAAAACATATAATATTTCATCAAAAAAATTAATAAACAACTAAGAAAAATAAATCTAACATAAAATTTTAAATGAATTTTTAATTAAATAAATTCATATTCATTGTTGAAAGACTTTGATTTATCTTTATATATTGAAATCTTATCAGTTATAAAATTTTCTTTCATATATCTTTGATTTGTTTTTTGTTTTTTTTTTGAAATTCACTACTAAAGAAATAAAAGAAATTTTACTATCAAAATCTATAAATTTTCACCAACTAATATAAATAATATGAAAATATGATTTGGTTATTCATCATGATTTCTTAAACTGTGTAGAAAATAGAAGGTGATAGTTAAACTAAGACAAATATTAAAATGAGATGGATAATTAACTAAGATTAATCTGATAACTAATTGGTCTAACCATAAAAGTTTTAATTACCGGCCTAATGTCTCCTACCCTAAATTGTAGACACTTTAATAATAATAGTGCAAAGGATTCACCTACTCATTTTTTGCGATTCTAGAATAAGTCTTTGTCGAGAAGTCTTAATTACAAGATCTCAAGCATAATGAAGATGCTAGTTATCCATCTTCCTTGATGATAATCAAAATTTTAGCTCCAATTAAGGAGAGAAGGGAGAAACAAAAATTCAAACACTCAACATATTAGTAAGAGATTCAAATTGTCAAATCAATATCATTTTCCCTTTAGTGCAAAGTTCATTCTCATAACATGATGTTTGCATTTTTTTTTTATTGAAAAAAATATCATAACTTTTTCATTTCTTTTCCAATAATTTTAAATACGTACTTTTAACATTTGTTTGATGTCATGATGGATTTGAAAAAAATTTTAGATGCTTATCATAAAAATAAAATCTAAATGATAAAAAAATGCGCACGTTTTTTGAATCACTTAAATTATTATTATTTTTGGAAAATGCCACTTGAGTTAATTTTGAAAGTGAAAAAATTATTATGATTTTAGGGTTTGTTTCCATGACATAATTGAAGTAGACACTGTTCTAGATATCCCTTCAATGTGTATAAGAATATGAAGAGATGAGAAGCAAATAGGCATGGATTGGACTTGTTTTCTTGGCTGCAATCGCCGACCAGACCCACATTATCGTGCGGTAACTAATTAAAGAGGCCACTCACGTTTCCTTTCTCATATATATATATATATATATATATATATATATATTATATTCGTTTTTTTTTTGTCTCTATATTTATTATCTGTTATCAACTTCTTGTGTTATAGTTGCTCTGCCATTCATAAATTTTACCTAATTATTAGGATTCTTTTCCCCTCGGTATATGCCCCAAAAAAAAAAAAAAAAAAAAAACTAAAGCTAATTAATTTTTAAAAAAATAGAAAAAATGATTTGTTTTTTGAATCACTCTTCCCATAAATTTTCCCACCCCAAAAGTGGAATTTAATTACGAAACCTTCTGGTGAAAATTTAAAGTATTTATCGTCTGGTCATATTGATGACAAGAAAGTTAATTGCAACTAGTGAATTTGCATTGTATTAAATTATATTGTAAAAATTTTATAAAATTATACATTATATTTTTAATATATACTAGCCAATAATCTGTATATTATGCAGCCTATAATTTAACATATTATTTAAAATATAGTGTATTAAAATAATAAAATTAAAATATACATAATTAAGTAAGCAATATTTCTTTTCTAAATAGATCATATATGCATACTACTTTTTAGTCTTATTTTTTCATTGCATATTTTATAGATTTTATTAATAATTTATATTTATATTTATTTATTTATTTATATAGTTTATATAAAAAATTAATAGAGTTTTATATGTTAAATAATTGATAAATTTTCATCTTGAACAAATTATAAAATTATAATTAATTTTATATATTGATTAATTTAAACTAATTCCCACTTTACATCTAAAAACTCCCATTTTATATAAATTCCTTGCATGGAAGGAAAGTACTAAATATAAGCTAAGATGCCTCCTAATTAAAAGTGGTAGACTATCCCCATTCTCTCATTTTTTGTCTTTTGAATCTCTCTTATTTATAGTAGTTAAAAGACTATTATTAACTTTTGTAGTTAATGGTAGCTTAATTTTTTTTTTATATTTTCCCTTATTTTTCTTTAATAAATTCCAATTTAAAATCTATTGATTCAAACTTATTGGATATAGATTATTACTTTTCGTTTGGTGGGTTTTTAGTTTTCATAATGGTCTATCATTGGTAATATACTTTAAAATTTTTTTGTTTTATTTTATGAATTTTGTTTTATTTTATGACAGAATTTTATTAATATTGTGCTTATACTTCTATTTTATAAATTTTATCATGATTAAGTAGTTTTTGAATTCATAATTAAAATATACTTCAAAGCGTGTGAAATTTAATATTTTTAATTAATCTATATTTAAAATAAAATCAAATTGATTTGAAGAAAGATAATAAGTATCGAACAATAACTAAAAATTACCATCAAGTAGAGCACATATACCTTCAATTAACTAACTCTAAAACTCCATCAATTTGATTTGATATTTTAAATTGAGATTTTTGTTATCTAACTTTTAAATGAAAAAATTTATTTTTAAAATTTTTATATTGTAAGATTTTATATCTTTGTATTGCTCTATATTTTCAATTAATAAAGTCATTTCATTTCTTTTCAAAAAACGGTGCCAGATTTTTTTTTTTTCTGACTTGTAAAATTTGATTTAGAGTCAAACTCAATTTTAATGCATTTATTAAATCCAAATAATTCAAATCTAAAGATATCAAAATCAACTTGAAATGACAGAATCGATTTAATTTTAAATAATAAAATATTTTTAAAAAATCAATATTTTCAGAAATTCATTTCACATTATGCAAATGAATCGATTTTTGACTATCAAAGTCAGTAAGTTCATTCAAAATTTTATTATACAACTCGATTCTAAGAGTAACTTCTAATCTCTCTGAAAATACATTTCTAAAATAATCAAATCTAAAATAATCGAAAATCAAAGTAATCCAACTGAATTATTTGCCACTTATATAGTTAATTCAAGAAATTGTACAACAACTAAAATAGCAAGACATTAGCTAATAGAGAGAAATGTGTTTGTTTGTTTTTGTGAGAGGAAAGAAAGAAAAAGAAATGTCAGTGATTGATTAAATGACTAATAACTCCAGCGACAAAATAAGGCTTCTAATAAACTTGGAAAAAAAAAAAAAAAACAAAATTGAAAAGGAAAACGGGATTAGTCCTAATCCATTTGAACGCTTCATTTGTATAGACATGTAGACTTGAACGTCATCGAATCTTAAACAACCATATATTTGATACATTCAAACTAGCCCCAGTTGCGTCTAATCTTTTGTTTATTATTTTTAGTTTGATTTGCTGAAAATGAGTGTCATTTTTGTATTATTTGATTTGCTGAAAATGAGTGCCATTTTTGTATTATTATTGAGGAAATACTTAGAAGATTATTCTTAATTATCTTTGGATTGGAGGTTAGAGGAGTTGAATATGAACTGCGCTTAGATTTTGGGTTTGACAAATTCTTTTTTTAGTTTGAATGTTTTCACTCTTTAAAATTAGGAATATATAAAATGGCACTGATACTTGCAGTGAGAACTACATGTACAGTGTTATAGCTCTTAAGACAGTGTTTATCTAATTTTTTTTTTTTACATTAGATATATAATTTATTTATTTTTATTCATTTTTTTTTGTATCTTTCCGATTTAATTTTATATCTTTTTAGTTCATTTTCTATATCTTTTAAAAAATAAGCAATGAGTCAAAAATGATAACAATAATCGTATTAGACCGCATTTGACTCTATATTTTGAATACAAATTTATTCACTTTATATATATTGTTTGAATAAATTATGCATCTAAAATTCGAATATAAAATTTTTTCACTTTTTTTATAGAATTTATTTAATGTTAATTTTCTTCATTTATAAAATTAAAGTCTAAAAATTTATTTAAAAAGAACCAATTTACTTACCACTCAAATCACAAAACATGAGTTGTTATACAATTTGAGATGGCTTACATATTAAGATGTCTTTAGTAACGGTTCAATAATTATCTTGTTTTTTGCGGTTACAACTGCTATTACTCAGATATCTCATTGGTCAAACTAATGATGCTCATTAGCTTTCATTCATCAACACTTGAGAGCTCATTAGCCTTTACTCACTTTATCCTTTTTCTTCTTTCATTTATCTTCTATTTTTCTCCTTCAGTTCTGACTTTCTATTACCATATATCATATCAATTAAAAAAATTACTAATAATTATTTATATAAATTTATTATTATTATTATTATTAAGTATATACCATAAGTGTAGGAAGGTGGTAGACCTCTGATTGCCCAAACAAAAGATGATAGATTGTCGTTGAGCAAGAAAGATACATATATTGGAATTTGTGGCAGAGACCAACAGATACATATTATATATGGAAAGAGTGAGAGAGAGTAGATGAATTGTTTGTTTGTATGGTCACATGGATTCCTTATGTTCATATCTGACAAACTAAAGCTATACAACTTTTAACCTCTCCTCTTTCTTTCTTTCGAACTGTTTATTAGGGTTTCTTTTGGCCTGCATGTTTAAGAATCTTTGGTTTGGCGGACTTTAAATTATTATTTTTCTTCTTCTTCACAAATATCAAAGGGCTCGTACGTCCGACCGTATTATTACCAAATGACGAACACTGAACCACCTCCACTCACCATTTTTCTTGCTCCTGCACCTCACTTTTCCATGTTTTTGTGTCGTGTTCTTTGCCCTTTTAATTTTCCTTTTCTCTCTTGTTACCCATCGATCAAACAAATCTCTCGATAGATTGCCAACACTTTTTAAAACTAATTATTATATTATATTTTATAAATATACACCCCTCATCATAATATATTATAGCGTATTATTGTGTTATTGCACTAGTTAACAAAAACCTTAAAAAAAAAAAAAAAAAAGAAGAAAAGCTAAGATATGTTGGTGAAAAATCGCAACAAACATATACAAATGGATTAAAAAAAGTAAAAGAGAATATTAAGTTTTTGAGATTATTAGTTATACAATAGAACTTAAGAAAAATTCAAAATTACATAACAACTACCTTCTTAATATGGTATTTAAAGATGATAAATAGTTTTCAATTTAAATTGCTTCATATTTTTTTAACAAATTTAGATTTATTTTTGTTCGCGGTCAAGTTTAGATTATTTATTGGAACCAGATATAGATATAATTAGAGGTAACTCAAGAAATTTGACCTAAATCTACTAAAAAAATTGATTTGAATTTGACTTGATTTGAAAATTTTTGGGTAAAATTTGATCCGATCCAATCCAAATTGATTCTATCTTGATCCAACTAATGAATCAATCCAAATATTCTGATTTAATTATTACAAGCACTTATTTTTGTACCTTAACCCGATGACTCAATTTGCCTGCAAACTCGAAAAAATCCGATCCAAAGATATGATATAAAATCAACTCAATTTGAAGTTGATTTGATTCGATTCGTTTGCCACCTATAATAATTATTTTTTAAATCTAAATAAAGTTCAATAAACCAATATATAATTTAATTTTTAAATAAAAATTTTTATTTCAAAAATATTAAATATCTTAAATAATTGAAATTTGGTCAAATTTTTTCATATGAATGGCTAATATATATCAGCAAATCCAATTTGGATCAAATTGATTTTAATCTTGAAATTTTCAAATCCATTTAAATTCAGATCAATTTGAATTTTATTTTATTTCAAACATATTTAGAATTCCTTTTCCTTTCAGGCATTTTCAGTTACAAATGCTCCATTGACAGAGGGTTTTCTTTTTTTATATTGATTTGAGACTTCTAAGTATGTCGTTTCTCTTTCTAATTATAATCACACAACCTTATGGACATTTCAACATTTCATTTTATTTATAAGTGTGTATGGGACAAGTCATTGATGAGAAATTGCTAGAAATACAAAATACAATGCACCAAATTATATACTGCTCTGTGTTGTCAATTTCGGTGTGATATCAAACTACAGGAAAAATAATAGAATAATAAGCTATATATATCATAGGAACATGAATGATGTTCAAATCCATTTTTGTCCCAATTGAGTTATTTTTCTCATTTTTTTAGACTTCATTTTCAGTGGGATTTTTTTTAATTGAAAATTGATTGATAGGAAATAATAGATAGTGTATTATATAACAAAATACTTATTATTAGACAGCTTGAAATATATAAAGCCATATCTCTATTACGTATACGTTCAGAGATATTAAAATTAATATATTACGTATACGTTCAGAGATATTGAAATTAATATAAAATCTAAAGAGGTTAGGATTTGAATTTTTCACAACTTATATTATTTGACAAACACTATGAAATTTCTTATCTTCTAATTAATATAATAATTTCACCTTTACTACATAATACAGGTAATTTATACATGTAGTTATTAAATTATAACCCGAATTCTATGATAGTCATATAATTAAGTTTTTTATTATGAAAGTCATTAAACTATTATAAGTATTTCACAATAGTTTTTTAACAAATAAAAGTTTAATTGACCCCTTAAACTTTTTTAAAAGTTACATATTAGTTCAAATTAATATTTTTAGTTAATTTAACCTTATATTAGGATTTAAAGTTTATTTAAATAATAAAAAATATACTTTCTTATTTTATATCAATAAATTTATGCACAAAATATAGAAATAAATTAAAAAATAAAATAATCCTCAAATAGATACATATTATTATAAATATTAGTAATACATACTTTGAATTTTTAAAATAATTTTCTCATATTATGATTTAGTCTTTTATATTTTTTAAATTGAGATGATTGTTTTCGGAATTGAATTAGACCTGCTGGTTGGATCGGTAAAATAAATAACTAGCCAGTGGTATGGTTTGATTTATTTTAAAAACTTAACACCCAAAAAACTTGACAAAATTGTCCAAAATCAGAAGTTGGATCAAAATGGTTCAATCTAAAATTATATCGTTTTGTAAAAATTTAAAAATATATTATTTTACTTAAATTTTAAATTTCAAAAATATTTTTTTATTACTTTATTATATTATATTATATTTTAAATTTTTTAAAATATTTTTAAGTATTATATATTTAAAAAATTTTAAAAATACCTTATTAAACCGAACCAATTGAATCAATCAAACCTGCTGAATTAGGAAACAACCAGTAGACTAGTTTGAGCTCCAGTCTAGTTTTAAAAACAATGGTCGAGACTTAATCATTTATATATGAAATTATTGAATCATTTTAAAAATGATTTTCTAGAAAATTTAACTTTATATCTATTAATTTTAAAGTGTTATCATTAGATTTTCATTAATGTAAAAGATTGAACTAAATATAAATGTGAGTAAAAATTAAACCTGAAAAAATTGAATAAAGAAAATTTTGAGATAACAATAAGAATTAAAAATAATTAATTAGAGAATATATAGATTATTATTAAAGACCAAAAAATGACATTATATTTTTTAATTATTTTTATATTGTTTAATAAATAAATAAATATATATATATATATATATGTAAAATATGAATTTTTATTTTCAGGCTTAAATAGCCTTTAAATAATAGAATAGAGGATTCAGTTAATCAAAAAAAATTAATTTAGAATAATACGCATTTTTTTGAAAAAAATTAGAGAGATTGAAATTTTATCCGTGGAAATTTTTTTTAAAAAAATTGATATAAAATATTTATATTAATTTAGTAATTTTAATGATGAAAAAAATACGCATATCATCGCTATAAAATTCAGATTATAATTTGGCGATAAATTACCCCTTTTCCACAAAATTTGTAGTATTTCACGTGCAATATGTCCTGTAGATGATTTCAGAAATAAGGTCTTTAAAAAGCTCAGTGTCTCAAAACACACAAGACCTAAAAAGCAAACACTTCTCTCCTTTTTTTGGTGGTGTGAGTTTCTGTACAGTTTGCTATGTATTGCATTTAAAGAAGAACGGAAATCAGGTGTGTAGCAAAGGAAGAAAGAGAAGAGAATGGCACTAGAAGCTGTAAACTATCAACAAGACCTGTTTGGTCACAGTAGCAAAGAGCTCTATAACTTGCTAGGAGGAGGGAATTGGAGCTATGACTTCATTAATTTTGAAAACGAAGATGACAAAGTTGCAGGGGGTTCTTTTGACAGTTTTCTTCACAACCAAACAGAAAATTTTCTTCATGTGGAGGATTGGAAGAACGCTTCCTCTTCACCACCTTCTTCCATGTTCCCTCATTTCAACGAAATGATCCAAATTAACCAATCCCAAGAAGCTAACAATGCCACTACTGAGTTGCATGATCAGCTATTAATGGAGTACTCATCACCGTCCACCGTGCCTGGTAATCGAGCCAAGAGACGTCGATCCAGGAGTAGAAAAAACAAAGAAGAGATCGAGAACCAAAGAATGACACACATTGCAGTCGAGCGCAATCGAAGAAAGCAAATGAATGAGTATCTATCTGTTCTTCGATCTTTAATGCCTGAGTCTTATGTTCAAAGGGTATGTCCTTTTCCGTTGCTGTATTACCAAAAAACTAGGTAGTAGCTATTTTCTATTTGGTCACGGAAATTATTATCATTTACTTGATTAACTTACTAGGGCGACCAAGCATCGATTATAGGAGGAGCCGTTAATTATGTGAAGGAGCTGGAGCAACGTTTGCAATTTCTTGGTGGGCGGAAAGAAATGAAGGAAAAATCATCTGATGGTGAAGCTCTATCTTTGCCTTTCTCTGAGTTCTTTACATTTCCTCAGTACTCGACTGCTTCGAGTCGATGTGATAACTCAGTGCCAGTTGTGGACGAAACAATGAGTGCCACTCAGTCAACTGTTATAGCTGATATAGAAGTGACAATGGTGGAGAGTCATGCAAACCTCAAAATAAGATCAAAGAGGAAACCAAAGTTGCTATTGAAGGTTGTTTCTGGGTTGCATACTATGCATCTGACTATCCTTCACCTAAATGTCACAACAATTGAACAAATTGTCCTTTATTCTCTTAGTGTCAAGGTTAGTCAAATTAACTAAATAAGTAATTAATTTTTCTTAAACAAAAAAAATGAAACCCAATAAATTAAGAGTTTAAGAAATTTATGGTGGATTATGTTATGAATGCAGGTAGAAGATGATTGTAAGCTAAGTTCAGTGGACGACATAGCTACAGCTGTGTATGAGATGCTAGGTAGGATTCAAGAAGAGTACTCTATGATGAATTAGTTCTAATTATTTTTGTTTTGTAATTGGCTTATTATCTTTTTTTTTTTTTTTTTGCTTGTTTGCCTTCATATATTACCTTATATGAATATGTTGGGCATTTCTTAATTCTTAGGCTAGACTTTGAAGGGCTCATTTCAATTAATGTCTTTCTTCCATTTCATCTACCTTAGTGTTAGCTTTGTTCTGGTTGGTCTAATTTGGATGCGCCTGTTTCTTTGTTTGCAACTGTTTACTTCTTTTGCCTTTTTTCGGATTATCAGAGCATCTTTGTGCATGAGGCATACATAAATGCTTGGTCAATTCAAGCCTTCTTTGATATCTTGACAATAATAATATTTGCAAATCTTGGACTATAATTTATATAGATATGAGCAATTTATATAATAATATTGGAGTATGTGCTCAAAATGGGCCCTGGCTGAAGCATTATGCAATGTAACCTTTCACATCTGTCAATCATCTGGATCATATGTTCCCTGTAATCTGGTTTTAGCTCCTTAATTTAATATAAGATTTTCAAGATTGTTCCATCTTGATTTTGCATTATTTTAATTTGTCTTATCATATACATGGTAAAGAACAAAACCTCACACTGTTTACAACACCACTAGAAAAAAAATTATAGAACTTTTGCAAACATATATATATATATGTGTGCGTGTTTTCACAAGCTGTAACTGTGAAAAGCTTAGAGAAAATCTATTGAAAGCTTCATGAAGGTGATGGACCAGAGAAAAAGCTGCAATAAAGGGCTTTAGAAGAGCTAAGATTTCTGTGGAACACTGCATTTTTTTAACAGCTTCAAAGATATGAATCAATGTTATGATCCAGAAGACCAAATAGAAACCAACACCAAGTTATAATATATATAGAAACTGTTTTTCTCTACTAAAAAAAGAAAATAAACTATATTTTGTATGCATATGTGTAACAGAATAGGTATGGTTATCTTCTTTATATGTGGCATCAAATCAAAATCACTTGTGCAATTATAGCCCCATGAAGTGGTACACTGTTGGAGGTAGAATGAGAATCCCTAGGCAAAAAAAGTTGAGTGGGCTGGTGGGGACTGAGTGTCTTTAAGAGAACAGAATAATAAGAGAATAAAGTTCATGATTAAGAATTGTTAAAAGAGACAATTGACAATTTTATGTGTTTTGTTTGGTTGATACATGTAGTAGTGGTTAATTTTGAATTTGCTTGCTTCAACAGTACATTTGGAAATATAAGACTGGCTTAAGCCTAAAGTTACTTTAAATTCCTATATGCTCTTGCATTATTGTGTACATATTAAAATACTCAAAATATTTTGGAGAGAATGTGATTTCTACCGCAAATTAGAAATTTTTTGCCCCAAAAACAGTCCAGTGGAATATGACAGTACATTTCTTTTAAGAGTTGCAGTCTACCAAATTTTGTTGGGATTTTAGGGGGTCTAAATCTTAAAATCAAGACAAAACATTCACATGGTAATACTGTTAATATTTCCTCCATATCATATTATATTTTAAATCACTAATAGAAATATTGCCAAAGAAATTTTGTTGTTATTTTAACCCTTTTTTGCAATTAGAAAGAGATGCTACAGGGCACCAAAAAAGATACCTCTTGTGACAAATAAGCAAAGCCTCAAGTAATTAATTAGCTCAATAATTTTTAGTGAACGAGTGAATGTAAAATGAACTAAGGAGGATGTTTCTTTACATGTGGGCCCAGACCTTAATTACCTACCTATAACTCCAAAACCATGCATGCCTAAACATGTAAGATCACTATATACTAGTGATTATTGTATTTGTATAGGTGCAATAGTGCCAGGTCTTAAACCTACTTTCCAAAGTCATTATAGAAGCCTCAGCCTCAATATTTTTATATAGCTTAGAGGATTTTTAGAAGATTCTAAGTTGTGAAACTGTAGGTTCTGTTACTTCCCATCTGTTTTATCTTCTTGTTTTCTAGTGGGAAAAATAAAGCAGAAGGATTCTAATCCAACTCTCTCTCTTCCTCTCTCTGTCTAACACAAACTTTTGACATTTTACATTTCTGCAGTACAAAATAGTACTAAAAGAAAATTACTTTTGTGAAAAAGGAGAAACAGTGAAAGATAACACACTGTAAAAAGGGATGAGCTTAATGCATCCAAAAGAAGAAAAAGAAATACAAAAAGAGAAGCAAGATTAGGGTTTGCTTTATATATATATTTATTCAAATGCAAGCAAAGTTATAAAGAAATAACTGCATAAGTACTAATCTGGCTTTGATCAGATGGAATATAGCAGAAAAGATGTGAGAGCTAGTCACGACTAACCAAACAAGGACAATTACCTCTCAATAAATTAAGTGGATAACAAACACTAGATGACAAGTGCCTTGAAGGAATTTTTCAATCTAGTTGGCCTGCATTATGCAATAAACCTTGCACAAAAAAAAAAAAAAGAATTGAGCATTGTGCATTATTAGTTCCTGTTCATGCAATTTGCATATGTGAATATTATACTCATCCCCACAAACAGGGCCCACAAGAAACTAGTTCTTCAAATGTATTTCTAACCCCCCCCTCCCAATCATGGCAGATTTCCAAAACTCAAAAAGAACAATCACATAGAAATAATCAGTATGCTAATCCATTTTCTATGTAATTGTAAACTTGGAATCAAGAGTTTTGTCAGACTCATCTCAACGTAATATTGATAGAAATCAATATATTTCACAATCATTGAAC
This sequence comes from Omphalea diandra, assembly GCA_949677035.1. Lineage (NCBI taxonomy): Eukaryota > Viridiplantae > Streptophyta > Magnoliopsida > Malpighiales > Euphorbiaceae > Omphalea > Omphalea diandra. Next base: position 21,247 of record CATIWR010616846.1, on the reverse strand, counting down.
TCAGAATCTGTTGTTCAATGAAAATATGCATATTAAAAACAAAATATCATTCTGAGACATGAATATGAAAAGAAAAGACTAACAATTCAAATCCTAATCTTATTTAATTCGGAGGATCAATCCAAACTCCTTGATCTGAAGGCATGTTCCAAGATAAACCATATAACTCGTCACAAATTGTATGCCTGTCAGTACCCAAGCAGTAGGACCACAAGGGGCCAGTTCCATAAAAATAAAAAACCTTGCTACAAAAATTTGGTGTCCGCCCTGCAAATACTGAAATCAAACTCGATCCATCAGCATAAATAAAAATAGCTCGATTTCTCATGTTATTTACTTTGATCCAGGTCGTGTTCTTCCAATCCAATATGAAGAAACGAAACGGAAACATTTTTTTGGTATCAGCACCAGAGCACACCAGCAAAATTTCTCCTGAATCTACCACACAATGAAAGTCTTTGTACTTATTTATCATCATTGGAATCAATTCTGTGTCCTTACTTTTCCTCAACGCAGGTAATCTGCTGTCATTCCTCATGAATACTTCAGCAGCTTGTTGCTCATGTAAAAGGAGAGGTATCAGCAATGGGGGCAATGGGGGAGCTCTCATCCTCCAATCATGGTCATCCGAACTAAAAATACCCAAAACCCCATTATCAGAGATACAATAGAATCTTCCTTCACTATAAGTTACATCCTTGCACTCTTTAGAAGCATTATCATTTGTTAAACTCGAACTCCTTTCAAGCTTTATCGCCATAACACCATAAACGAATACTAGTAACAAAGTTGTGACCTTTTATAATAAAGATTGCGCAATCACGAGAAGTTGGAGCAGCAGATAATGCAGCTTTAAGGTTTGAACCTGCAAGATGAATACTTGGCAGCCCAATGATGTTGGAAGTAAAGGGATTACAGCAGAAAACTGAGTTTTGGGGACTTTTCGCAAGTAACCATCCTTGTTTCGAGGCAATTAAATTGGAAGGTAATAGAGGGTTGATGGTAGTGATGAAGGTTTTGCCGGGTGGATAACCTCTGAAGTTAAATGTAGCAGTGCACGTGTGGTAAGTCATTGACCATGGTAGTGTGCTAAGGAATGAGTGGATTGTATTCCAGTTCTTGCAGACAGCACCAAACTGAATTCTTTCCGTCCAATCTAGTTGGTAATAGATTAAGTTGGAGACATCGAGAGAACGATCAGGCCATGGTTTTTGTTCCTTGTTATGTGGTTGGTCGAAGATTAAGTTGGAGGCATCGATAGAAAGATCACAGCGTGGTTCTTTATTCTCATTAGAGTTTGCTGATGGACATAATCGTTGATTCGAAGGTTGCTTAATTTGAATTTCGACCTTCATTGTATAAGTAGAAAGATTATTATTTTTTAGGGAACTGAATACAAATGGTATGCATGGATATATCATATAGAGAGAGCTAATCCTAGTTGGATTGGATCACAGATTTCAATGCCTGCCTGTAACCCTTTCCGATATCAAAACTGAGATAATTTTTGTTGTTTTGATCAGAGAAAAACTCTTTTATTTATCTTGATTAATTTTTTCTGCGTAATCGCTAAAGTTCTTTATAATTTTTTTTTTCTGAGTATTCGGTAGACATAGTATATATTGATAAAATTTGAGACCTAAAACTTAATTCTTAAATAGCCTTTTTTTTTCTTGTAGCAATAGTAGTTTTTGATGATAATAATAATAATAATATACTTATATAATACACTCAAACTAATTTGTAAGTTAAAAAAAGGTTATACAATAAGCTCCGGCTCATAAATCGGCATATGATGTAATTTTTCAAGAGGAAAATAATATCATTATCAAAATTTCAACGTATGCTAACATTAAAACATGGCTCAAAGATAACACTGCAATTGGTGCATGTCAAATGACTTTGTTGATTAGCCACAGAGGTATCAAGAATGTTTTCCAACAGCATAGAAAATGTGTTTAACATTGAGAGCTTGCCTCTTATTATAAGAGGGGAAACGTTCAAACCTGGACAACCCTATCTTCTTAAATATTTCTGATGTATTTAAGAAAAAGGGAAAATGCATTTGTAACCAGATTTGAGTAGAGGAAAAACTAAATAGCGTTGCAATTCTTACAACCCCTTCGCTTTGTAACCAAATTCCTAAATGTTCATGCTTCCTACGCGACCCAATAATGACAATTTATTAGGATGTGTTGGCTACTATTTTTGAATGGGGATTTCACTTAAATAAATTAGCAGCAAATGACACCATTCCCAAAGGCTCAACCCTACAATCGCCCAAAGAGAGATTGCTTACAATCTGCCCTGCTGTTTATTCATATGTAAAGATACCCAGAAACCTTCATGTGAAAACAAAGCCACTCATCTGCATCTTCAGGCTGCTAATCAATAAAGACAACAGGTATAAGAAATTGTCCACAGATCAAATTTTTGCAAGAAAACAAAGATTTCAGAGTAGGTGAAGTGCTGTCTTTGAGCAGCATTCCAAATAAAGTTATAGGATTGAGCAGCCTTTGGAAGCTCAAGATAATAAAAGGTTTGAATCATATTAACTATCCTAATCTTTGATAAGGATCAGAACTATAAATAATGCTATAATCAAACATTGATATCTTGAACAGGACAAGCCATCATACCTACAAGGAGCTATATATCATTCAACTCTTCTGGTAGGATGGAATAGGCACTCCTGACTCTTCTGTCAGCCGCTTGTAAGCATTTTGCAGCCTTTGAGTCACAGGCCCAACTTGGCCATTGCCAATTTCGCGTCCATCAATTTTCACAACCTGTTATGGATATTTGAAGTATGTATTACTCATCTGAACATGGAAGACCCGTTTTTTCTCTTTTCCAAATTCAATTAGATGGCGGTGGAATCAAAAGTTCTAGAAGTAAATAACACCCTATGGCAAGCGACAATTCTAATAAAGCTGGATGAGATAAAATGAACAATTTGCATGCAGACTGCAATATGGTACAGCTAGGCCACAAGGTCTTGGCACAAGGGAAAAGTCTAGGTGCAGCTAGTCAGCATAGTGCCAATAAAGTAAGACACTCACCGGGGTGAGCTCTCCCATGGTTCCAGTTGTCCATACCTGCATGGCATAAAAAATTCAAGTATAAATATAACAGTCATCAAGAAGAACAGCATAATTATTGCCATAAGAGGTTGAACAAATATTTTATCAGAAAGGTCTGTGAATTGAAATATTTGCTTCGTATGATATCCCGTGTTTGCCACACTTGGTGTGATTAAGAAAGGGGTTGAGAGTGTTATGAAAACTATCGTTTTGCACAGGCCATGCATGTTAAATTCTCACTTTCAGGTGACAATTGACAGAATTTACAACATAGGAATATTGTCTATGAGTATCACTAGATATTCCTGTTGTCATCACCATTGTGCCACCTTCTGTACCAACACCACATTGCATAGCATGAGCTTCCAATGGTGTGTGACAGAATCTAAAGCTGTCTAAATAAAAAACATTCATGTAATAGACACTATATAGGTATATTTGTAGGTCTATTTGAGTCAGAGAAATAAAGCTAGACTAAAGGAAAATTGCAGAAAGAGAACTCTCCTCAATGATCTGCCCGCTGTCACAAATAGATAGAAAAATCTAGTACTGTTACTGAAAAGAACTATTTCATATTTTTGGGGATAACAACTAAGATTTTCAGATGACCATTTTGAAAATGATGAAAAAAATTATGAATACCTCGTCTGCAGTATGGAACTCTGAAAGACTGATTCTCCGTTCCTCTAGAACCAAATTCTCTTTTATCACTAAATCCATGACCTGCAATTTCAAATAATAACTGGTCATATCTCCACCAGAAGATATCCTAACTAAATAAGAAGAATGAGTGGAGCTTAATGCTTTCTTGTTTGGTGAAACCAAAAAAAAAAAAAAAAAGGGAAACTAAATAAAAAAAAGGTTAATGCCATTAAACACCAGCAAATAATGGACTCAACTGCATCAAACAACAAAACCCACATGGATACTATAGTACTCTAGCTCATTTACTTTCCTGCATGCTTATCTATATCTTAAAGTTTACTTGGTTAGTTACCAACTTAGCATATCATGCAGGAAAAACCTCAATTATTTTAAAAATATAAGTAAATTTTTTTTTTTTTTCATTTTCTTCAATTCCCCATGAAGATATATGGCCCTAAATGGGATGTAACAGATGACACGAATCCATGTATGACCCCAACTAGTATGGGATCACGACTTAGTTGAGTTCAGCTTCCACTCACCATGACTTGGAAATAGCTGAATTTAGTTCTACTAAAGCCCTTATAAAATGGGATTTACTCAAAAAAAGAAAAAGCAAACAAAAAAAGCTGAGATTGATGGAAAATTAATGCAACTTACTGTAGCCCGGGTGATTCCAGGAACGCAATAATCAGCATGAGGTGTATATATGCGTCCTTTCTTCACTAAAAACTACAAAAAGGTGACAGAGATGAGTTTTTCTTCAACCAAAAGCGCAAGAAAGAATTGCATTTGAAGGATTTTTTTTTTCCCTCTTAAATCTTAAAGATGGGAGAGAAATGATAGCAACAAGGCACTGCCATGCTCCTTAGAACAGCAACCATACTATGCTATAAATAATGGTACAGAGTAAAGTCTACATTACTATGGAAAAACTTTCAGGCACTGTGCATCAATCTGATTACATCATGAGCAATTTGTGGCCACCACAATCACATTGTTTCACTCCTTTCATTGTAGATGAAGACATCTAAGACCAATCATTATGAACACTAGAATCCAGATTGAATTCTTAATGAAGGCCACCTCAAATCAATTCTGTGGTCAATTGACCATCCATATGACTGGATAACAAAAAACTGAATTGTTCACATTCATGCATCAGAAAATGTGGTACAAGGGTAGACTTACAAGGTTTGTAGCGTTTGTTTCAAACACATAACCATCCTTGTCAAGCATAATTGCATCATCTGCATCTACGTTATTCCCTTCTACCTGAATCATCACAATTGGAAAGCAAATTCTAAATCAAGATTCAGGATAAGCAATATTCAAGGCAATTGGCTGGTCTACTACCATGGTAGTCAGTACAATACAAACTGCTCTCAAAATTTCATATTGACTCCACAAAACAGAATGAGATATCTCAAGAATTAAAAAGACTCCATATCACTGTGATAAACGTAGAAAATAGTCAGCCAGCATGGCTACTACATGTATAAACAAGAGCAACTACATCATGTAATCTGAAATAGTTTAGCAGGAAAAATACCTTTGCTAGGTTATTGTGATGAATCTTTGAATCCAAATTCTGGAAAATGCAAAAATGAAAAATAAACAAGGTAAACTGAAAGTCAGATATTAATCAAAAAGATCTAAAAAATTCTGAACCATGGAACTGTTAAGTGTACCATGTTTATCTTTTTGACAAGATGATCACATCATAACCTATTTCACATGTAAATCTGTGGCACGCCACCATTCTGCAGGCTGCAGCCCACATTTGACAAACTGAAGCATTTGGAGCTCCAATTTTAGTAACAAATCCATCCAAACTGCTGTTGTTAACCTAGAAAGAAATTACTGGTGCACTGATGGGGTAAAAGGTAAAAGAAATCTATAAAGCTAATCATATCTAGTTGGCCACTCATATTGGAAGTTTGTCCTAGATGTCCGAAGATATATTGGTAGCTGGGAGCGATAAAACTGGAGACCCAAGATGAATTGCTTTTAAACATAAATTGTTTGAGCTCTTCTCAAGGATGCTACAGATGCTGTTTTGGAATTATTTTTAATGTCTCCAGAGCTGCCATATTAAAGTTGACAACGGCAACCAACCATCAGACATTACAAAAACTAAAATGAATAACCGAATTCATGCCTTTCAATTGATGTCAGAAAACCTAAAAGAAACCACGAGGGGCATGCAAAATTGAATTGGATAGGCCATCCAAAACCTGTACCAGAATTTCCGTAACAATGAGAAGTGATGGCCAGAAAAGGCAACTGACAACCTCTCTTTCTTCTCCAGGCAACAAGTGTGTCTGACACATCGACCATTAATTTTTGATCCAAAGTCTACTTGACATAAAACTGATCAATCACATGGATGAAAAGATTTGGTTTGCTACAAACCTATAGTGGAGGATGCAGAAAGACTTCTAAGTAAATCTCGAGGGAAGATATAGACTTTTCGCAATCATGGCCATGTAAAAATGTAGAAAAGCTCAGCAAGTTCTACATTTGCTAGTTTAATGATATTAAATAAACCAAGAATATTAAGGAAGACAAAAGTGTTACATTTGGTGAATTACGCCGTGTTGTAGCAGTCACCAGAGTTATGCCACGTGTATTGTCATATACAGGTGGTTTCCACTCAGGAAGCACTGCAATTCAATTGAGCTAGTAAGAGCATCAAGAAAGAAAATCAACCACAATAGCACACCTAGCCTTGCTAAAAAGAGAAAAAGAGAGATTGTTTTTCCATTAAAACTGAAGCCCAAGAGAAGACAAGAAGACAGGAATCTTATTTTACGCATAAGCCTCTGCATCAACATCCACAAATTAATAGTTGTGGTTTTAATTAGCGGTCAACAAGCATGTACACGCAATACAAAGACAGTAACGGTGGTACACAGAACTGAAAACTCAACAGCTAGCCTTACCAATTAAGGTGCATCCGCAAAGATTAAATGCAGGATTCATGCTTGAAGTAACCTGTGAAAAAGAAAACAAAATAGGAAACAATTAATGCTAAAAAGTTATGCGTAACAAGCTCATAATTTCAAAAGATATGTTGATGTAGAATATATGGAACAGCCATAAGAAGATCGCTTTCTATGTCTCAGTTTTAGGAAAATAAAGTACTGGGCCAAGAGTTGCAATTCCTGTCCGTCTCATTAACAAAACAAAGCAGAACAGGGGCTGAGACTGGTATCCCCATTGAAGGTGTGTTTTATTTTTATAGTTTTATCACTGGGAAAATTTATATCCTCCTGTTTTATCAATCAATGATACAGGCACATTTATCAAGATTTTGATACTAACAGTTAACCTAATAAATAATAATTAAAGAATACTAACTACCAAATGGTAAATCTCCTAAGATAAATATATTAATTAATATATAAATTATAATATAAATTTAAATTAAATATTAAATATAATTAAATTAATAAAATAAATAATATATAAATATAATAAAATTAATAATAATAATAAATTAATATATAAATTTAATTTAAATAGAAATTAATACATAAATTATAATATAAATTTAAATATAAATATAATAATAATAATAATAAATATAAATATAGATTAAATATAAATTAATAATATAATTAATATTAATAATATATAAATTAAAATATATAATTAAATTAATATATAAAATATAATATAAATAATATATAAAATATAATATAAATATTATAATTTAAATTTAAATTTAAATTCAATATATTAAATATTTTCATTATGAGTTAAATTAATCCCGAACTGTGCTTCTTAAATTTGGAAACAAAGCACATTCTTATGCACTGTATGTCCCAAGCACCATGTCGGATGGATCTTCAAACATGAGCCCTACTGTGGGTCAAAGAGATTAGTAGGGAAACACTGAGAACAACTGGAGGGAAAACTTGGTATTCTACCAAGTCTTGGTATAATTTTGACATGCTATTTCATTGGTAAAAGATATTGTTCATCACTTGGAACCACTTAACTTTTAGCATAAAAATAACCGAACAATGAAAAATTTGTGCATGACAATAAAGTTTTCCAAAGATTACAAGAGTGAGAAAGGTAGAAAGCAGAAAGAGAAAATAAACCTTCTTTCCACGTGTAAGGGATAGTCGTATGTGTGAATTATCAAGCATTCCATTCCTGATTAGAGTTCTAAAAATGGCTTCCTTGACCTGCAGTATATGCAAATGCTACAAATATGAACTGATCTACTCACAAACCTGGGAATAGCGCAAACAACTATTATTTCCTCGAGCAAATAATCTTGAACAGATAAAAAAAAAATCAAAATTATCTTCAAAACCCTAACCTCTTCCCGAGATGGAACATTCTTGAAAGCTAGAGCCTTTGCCGAGTCAAACAACCTAATGAAAAGACAAACCAGAAACAGGTCGTCCATCAATAAGACAGTTAAACTAAGAGACATGAAATGGCACATGAAGAATCTCTAATGAGTCATTAAATTTTAGGAGAAGAAACAGAGATCATGAAACTCAGTTCTGTGAAGTATAAATGAAAGAAAATAACTTTGAAACAAAGGGTAGGCACCAAAGAAACAAAGGTGAAAAGAACACACATGGGATGTGTTGTTCAAAGTAATATTTATAACAATAACGAAATAAAACAGAAAAAAATATATAAACATAATAGATCAGTGTGTCCGCAATTAGTTAAGGACCTTTTTAGTTTTATTCAATAAAAGTATTGTTAAAGTCAATTTATCTGTTATATGCTGTGATTCAACAGTCTAAGGTAATACTGAAATTTCATTAACATATCATAACTCAATGTATTGAACTAAAGGTTTGTTTAGTGCTCATATGAACAAAGAACTTGTCTATGCCCTTTCTATAAATTTCTCAACACTCAACATACAGTAATAATTACCAATCTTTTGCTAAAGTTTGACAATCAGCCAGTCTTGAACTAACCTGTCTAAATGCATAGACAGCTTTAACTAACCTATCTAAATGCTCATCAAGCTTAAATATCTTCCCGTTATAAACTCGAAGTCCCTCCCAGACAGAATCACCACCTTGGACGACTGAATCAAACACAGAGACCTGATGCAAGCCACCAGAGACAAAAACAGATATGTAACTCCATGAACGGTGGATCCAAAGTTTTACTGTAATCTTATACCTTAGCATTTTCACGAGGTAGAATCTCATCTCCAACCCATGCAAGCAATTTCTCATTTGCAGGAATTGGAATATCTGGAGGAGGTAATGGCCTCTTCAAAATGGCTGATCTGTGTCTCACACGCCGCCTAAGAAATTGATATAAAGGTAGACTTTGCTCCAACAATTCATAGAGAGAGAATCGAAATGGCTGAAAAAGAAATAACATGAGGGCATAAGTGAATTCAAATAATCATGGAAATGATCTCAGAGAGACAATAATGGAATGATTACACAAGAAAAGCAGAAAAAATTTCAGATTTACCAGAAAGAAGGACATCAATCAGTTAATTTAGTCGAAATGTCTTCTAAAAGATGTGAATGCTTCAGACAACACAAACGTTGCCAGTTATCCCCTCTAGAAAGTCAGCAATTTCCCTTTGAGGAGGGCAAGTGTGATATTATCTTCACCCATACCCCAATCTCCAAATTGTGTTTGAAAAAGGAAGAGTGTAAAGCAAGAACAAAGGAATCAACCAATGCCACCATTATGAAATGTTTTCTGCTACTTGCCACCACATTTATTGCGTTGTATCACTATGAAACAAAATAGGACTTATTCCTATGGAACAAGTACCAATATAGAACTCTCTCTGGATGTGGATGTCTGAAAAAAATAAGATTATATGAATAGAAGAAGGAATTTGAGTCCTTGGGCTCACCCAAACAGGGGTCAATTCATTGTGTTTGCATGGAAATATAAAGCACAAACTTTGTACCTGAGGATACTTTCTTGCTTTAATGAAGCCTGTTGATTGATGCACACTTTTGTACCACCATGGCGCCCAAAGGCCATCTATTGGTTTTGGACCAGTCCCATCTAACAATGGAAAGATCGCAACTTGTCATGAACACAATAAAAGCCCATATTTTTATAGAAGAACATAAGCCAGAAATCAGAACATGAGCGTAAATCTGCTGTGTGCAAGTATGGGTGCGCTAATTAGCCATGGTACATTTAATTTTTAACACATTTACAATTAAATATAGTTTCATAAGAAACGGCCTAATGCACATGCACAGATATTTTAGGCAAGAGGGATGACATAATGTAAGTTACTAGAGATATATGTTCTGATAGGATCATAAAACAGGATAATGTGAATTTCTTATTAATGCGTTTAACCTGATTATCTTTGACTAGCATGAGTAAGAATTAGACCAAGGAACTTCATTCATGAATGTCATTACCCATATACTTTCTATAACCTTCCACCTAAATAAAGCAAAACTCTTAGCAGAAAGAAAACAGAATACGATACAATCCTTAACTTTCAAATGGACTGGTCCTGGATACCTGAGCATTGCATTATCGAAAGGAATATCCAAATCTTCACAGAGACCATGTAGAGTACCCTGCATATCAACAAGGTCAACAGTTACAAATGTTGGGTAATTTTCAAAAAAGTAGTAGTACAAAGAAAGTATGGTGGATGTTTTAAGAGTTCTCATAAAAGATAGGACTTAAATAACGAAATATGATTTGCACTCGAGTTAAAATTGATAAATTTAAGAACTTACGATCAATTACTATTACTTTTAGATAATATTTTGGCTTCAGCAAGAGCCTCATTTCTACTTCCAAGTGTTGAGCCCATGCTACTGCCACTATTGTAGTAATACAATGAGAACATTGCCTTAAAATGCACATATTCAGCCTTCACGTTTTTTATTCATAAATTCATTGTTCTCATGTACTGCAACTGTGGATACATTAGGTAAATGCCCAAATACATTCACATGATGCATCTAGAAAGTCAAAACTTCATCAAATGTATTAGGTGTTGTTAAAGGTACAAGGAACTTCCGTATTAAATCAAAATCGACATGGAGGTATTGCTTAAGCATAATAATGGCAAAGAAAAATCCAATTATCTTCATGCATTCAAAGGAATACATCATAGCAAATCTTATAAAATTAGTGAATCTAGTACCTCAGGATCTTCTTGAAGGTCCGCAGCATCAATAACAGGGGGGGGGCTTTCCCAACTGAGAGAGGTCACTGTATATGGAAACCAGTTCTGCCAAACCTAATTCACGAAAGGATGGAGGTGCAACTTCTTCGAAAGATAGCTGAAAACACAAAACAAATAAAAGATGAATGAAAAGTGCAGTAAACATAAAATGAAGTCTCACGTGCTTTCCTGATTGCTGTTTCTGAAACAGACATATAGTGATTAATTTACATCAGCTTACCAATATATCAAGTGGATTACGTATCAATATAAAGTGCTTTCCTTTCTTCATCAAATCACAGGGACGACAAGGTAACCGTTGTTTTGCAATATGCTGTAGACAGATAAAATAAAAATGAATATTCAATAGCAAAATAACAAGAGGAAGTGAAATTAATCCAATAGTTGAAGACCAGACGACTTTAGCTAGTTTGTTTCTCCCCTGTTTTGATGACAAATGAAGTACTAAACACTAAAATATAAATAAGAAACTTTAAATTATTGACTAAAACTTTAAAAAATATATATATTCTTTCAAACCTTGTCAGCCTAAAAGTTTTTCGTAGTTATCTTTTTAATCATATTTCGTGAAGATTAAAGAAAACATAAAAAGATCATCGTTACGATTTTGGAGAAAATATTACAAACAAGAATCTAGGAAAACTTGTTGATTATGTCGGCTCATTTTCATGTCCCATATTGAAGAAATAACAAAGAAAATAAAAGTTTTTTTTTTATAAATAAAGTCTTAATTCCTTCAGTTTGATCATCCCAAAATTGTCTACTTATCTCTTAGACAATTTTCAATATTTCTCTCTTTTCTATGATATTTCACTTTGTAGTCTTTGACTTAGTGTAATATAATTTTGATAAGGTCCGATGATGTAGGCATAATTGGCCGAACGTCGTTAAATTCTGGTGTTCTTATTTTTGTCTTTATTTTTCAATAATTATTTTGTAGGGTATAGTTGTAGTGATATATTGTGCTGTTAAATTACTATTAGGGTAATTTTGTCTAAAGAGATTGAGTTTTAAGTTGGACCACTTATGACCCCTCCAATCTTTCTTGAGAATCAACTATAGTGTGATTTTTCAATACAATTTTTCACTCTCTATTCACCTATAAATCGATTAGATGACTTTGGTGGGTGGAATATTACCCTTATTCCACAACAATTGGTATCAGAGCCAAATGTTGCTCTTAGTATGCTTTGTGGTTGCAGTTTAATCTAATCTTTCACATCAAAAAAAATTTCCTTGGGCTAGTTGTATTCCGCTTTAAAAGCTATTGGAGAATTTTGTAATCAAAATGGAGAGCTCTTCAAAATTATCTACACCTACCACGTCAACAGTTTTATCACAGTTCATTTAAGCAAGAACTGCTGTGACAAATTCAAAATTGGCGGTGAAAATCTTTAATGGCACAGGCCATTTCGGTTTGTGGCAAAGTCAGGTTCTAGACGCAACAAGGTTTAGATATTGTCATTGAAGATGAGAAACCAGATGATATTGAAGAGAAAGATTAAAAGACGATCAATCGATTGACATGTGGTACAATTCGATCATGCCTTTTTAGAGAGCAGAGGTATGTATTCTCGAAAGAAACCTCTGCAAGTAATTTATGGAAGACACTAGAAGAAAAATTTCTAAAGAAAAACAGCCAGAATAAGCTTCACATGAAGAAAAGACTTCACTTATATACTATGTACCACAATGAATGATCACGTTATCAGTTTTAATCAGTTGATTATTGATTTGGTGAATATAGATGAGACATTTAAAGATAAAGATCTAGCTCTGATGTTGTTGGGATCACTTTCATAGGAGTTTAAGTTTTTTAAAACTACTCTGCTTCATAGGAAGGTTGTTGTATCTCTTAAAGAAGTATGTGCTGCCGTATACAGTTATGAACTAAGGAAGAAGGACAATAAGGTTAGTTTCAGTGGAGATGCAGAAACTTTGATAATCAAAGGTCGTTCGCAGAATCAAAGTATAAGAAAGAAGGGGAGATCCAAGTCAAGGCCTAAGTTGAATAAAGATAAGTGTCTTTTGTCGAGAAAAGGGGCACTGGAAAACAGATTGTCCAAAATTGAGAAATAAGGGCAAGCCCGATAAAGGAAAAGCTGTAGTAGAATCAAGTATTGCTGAAATTGATGAAGCAGTGTCAGATTACTTACTTGCTACATCATCAAATGACTCTTATGATGTATGGCTACTAGATTCAGCATGTAGCGATCATATATGTCCCAAACAATGGTGGAGTTGTCTACACAGTAAATAAAATCCCTTTGACAACATATGAGATTGGTTTGATTCACTTGAAAAATGCGAATGAATCAATCATCACCTTAACAGATGTTCTTTATGCGCCAGAATCAAGCAAAAATCTCATCTCTGTCAGGATCCTAGACTCAAAAGGGTTCGAGGTGAAAGTGAAAAATGGAGTGATGAAGATTATCTCTACTGCACATGTGATATTGAAGGGAATTCGAAAGAACAATAATTTGTGTACCCCTATCTGGGTAGTACAGTTACAGGGACAGTAACAACAACAACTTCTATAGATGATCAAGAATTAAAAGTAATCAAGCTATGACATATGCGCTTGGGGCATGCTGGAGAAAAATCCTTGAATTTGCTTGTTAAGCAATGATTATTGGAAGGAGTGCAAACTTCCAAATTGGACTTTTGTGAGCATTACATCAAAGGAAAGTAGACAAGGGTCAAATTTGGGACACCAATCCATAATACTGAAGGTATCTTGGATTATGTTTACTCTGATGTTTGGGATCCCTCCAAAACTAGTTCTTTGGGAGGGAAACAATATTATGTGACCTTTGTTGATGATTTTTCTCGGAGAGTATAAGTGTACATAATGAAGACAAAGGATGAAGTGTTAGGAGTTTTCCTTAGATGGAAAAAGATGGAGGAAACTTAGACAAACAAAAGGATCAAATGTCTCTGAATAAACAATAGTGGAGAATATAGAAGCAATCCATTTGAGAAAATTTGTGAAAATGAAGGCATTGTCAGACACTTCAATGTCATATCTACACCACAACAAAATGGTGTGGTAGAATGCATGAATCAAACATTACTGGAGAAAGTTCGACGTATGTTATTCAATGTTGAGTTAGGTAAAAAATTTTGGGTTGAAGTTGTAATATATGCGTGCCACCTCAGCAATTGCCTATCATCTACTGCTATTGATAGAAAAACACCATTAGAGAAATGGTTTGGAAAGCCTGGTACAGATTATGATTTCTTACATATATTTGGTTCCACTGCATACTACCATGTTAAAGAGTCAAAGTTGGATCTAAGAGCAAAGAAAACATTGTTAATGAGGATCACCTCTAGCATAAAAGGCTATTGTCTATGGTGTCCAAAGACAAAGAAAATAGTTTTTAATAGGGATGTCACCTTTGATGAATCTACCATGTTGAAAAAGGTGGATATTAAGCAGTTAGATGATACTCTCAAGCAGGTGGAGTTTGAGAGAATAGTAATCCCAGTAGATGAAAAAGGTGTTGAGACCCATCCTACGGTAGAAGGAGATTCTCAATAAGAAAGAGTTCAAAGACTTCCTCAGTAACTTGAACCAAGTACATCTAAAAGGCCAAAGAGGGTGCATAGAATGTTTGGCAGTTTTGCTGATATGGTGACTTATAAGAAGACAATAGGATTGTCTGGTCACTATATTGATATAATGCCTCATGCATCTCCAGTTGTAGCTGATGACATTCCTACCACTTTTATTGAAGCAATCCAAAGTTTAGAAAAAGAAAAGTGGAGGATTGTCACGTATGAAGAAATACAATAGCTTCATAAGAATCAGACTTGGGAATTTGCTAGTCTCCCAAAGGGAAAGAAAGCAATTGGATGCAAATGGGTTTTTGCAAAGAAAGAAAGAATGATTTTCTGGCCAAGGTGATGTTTGCTACAAATCAAGATTGATGGCTCAAAGCTACGCTCAAACGGAGAGAATTGATTATAATGGGATATTTTCTCCAGATGTGAAGCATTCCTCCATTAGAATTTTGTTGACTTTAGTAGCATAGTTGAATTTAGAACTGGTTCAATTGGATATAAAAACTGCATTTTTACATGAAGACTTGAAAGAAGAAATCTATATGACTCAGCTGGAAGGGTTCAACGTTGTTGAAAAAGAAAATTTGGTGTGTAAACTTGAGAAATCTTTGTATGGGTTGAAGTAATCTTTGAGGCAGTGGTATAAAAGATTTGATAAGTTTATGATAGAACATAAGTACACCATAAACAAATATGATCATTGTGTATATTTGCGCAAGCTACAAGATAGATCCTTCGTATATCTTCTTTTTTATGTTGATGATATGCTGATAGCTTCAAAAAGTCAGACAGAAATTGAGAAATTGAAGACTCAGTTGAGAAATGAGTTTGAAATGAAGGATTTAGGCAAAGCAAAGAAGATTTTTAGCATGAAGATTACCAAAGACAGAAAAACGAGGAGGCTTTGTTTGACTCAGAAACAATATTTGAGAAAGGTACTACAACATTTTGGCATAAATGAATATACAAAACCTATTAGTACTCCGTTTGCTCCTCATTTTAAGCTAATTGCCTCTATGTCACCGAAGAAAGATGTAGAACGGGAGTACATGTCAAAAGTACCGTATGCAAGTGTTGTTGATAGCTTGATGTATGTTAT
The DNA here is from genome assembly GCA_949677035.1 of Omphalea diandra. Lineage (NCBI taxonomy): Eukaryota > Viridiplantae > Streptophyta > Magnoliopsida > Malpighiales > Euphorbiaceae > Omphalea > Omphalea diandra. The sequence continues at coordinate 5,667 of CATIWR010616846.1, read as the reverse complement.
GGTCTGTACAAGGCCTGACATTTCACAAGCAGTTGGAGTTGTGAGCAGGTATATGCATGATCCAAGAAAGGAGCATTGGCAAGCTGTGAAATGGATTCTACGGTACATTAAAAATACCGTGGATTTTGGATTAATATTTGAGCAGGAAAATAGTCAGTGTATAGTCGGATATTGCGATTTAGATTATGTTGGTGATCTGGATAAATGTCGATCAACTACTGGTTATGTATTTATTCTTGCAAAGGCACCAGTTAGTTGGAAGTCTACTTTACAGTCAACAACTGCTCTGTCTACTACAGAAGCATAGTACAAAAGTTGTAAAGGAAACAATTTGGCTTTAAAGGTTACTTGGTGAACTGGGAATTGAGAAGAAGTACGTCAAAGTACATTGTGATAGTCATAGTGCTATATAGTTAGCAAATAATCGAGTTTATCATGCAAGGACGAAACACATTGATATTCGATATCACTTTGTGAGAGAGATTATAGAAGAAAGTGGAGTTAGAATCCAGAAAATTTATACCACTGAGAATTCTGCTGACATGATAACAAAAGTTGTCACTACGGTCAAGTTCCAACTTTGTTTGACTTGATCAATATTGCTAAAGTTTGATGTTAAACTTGGAGATATTATCAAAACTTGTTTGAGGAGAGATTAAAGATGTTGAAATTCGCCAAGGTGGAGATTTGTTGACTACGTTGGCTCATTTTGATATTTCACATCGGGGAAATAATAAAGGAAAGAAAATTTTTCTTTTATAAATAAAGCCTTAATTCCTTCTGTTTGATCATCTCAAAATTGTCTACATATCTCTTAGACAATTTTTAATATTTCTCTTTCTTCTGTAATATTTCACTTTGTAGTTTTTTTCTTAGTAAAATATAATTTTGGTAGTGTCCAAGGACGTAGGCATAATTGATCGAACCTCGTTAAATTCTGATGTTCTTATTTTTGTCTTTATTTTTTAATAGTTATTTTGTAGGGTATAGTTGTAGTGATATATTGTACTGTTAAATTACTATTAGGGTGATTCTGTCTAAGGAGATTGAGTTTTAAGTGCGACCGCTTGTGACCCCTCCAATCTTTCCTAGGAATCAACTATAATGTGATTTTTCAGTACAATCTTTCACTCTCTATTCACTTATAAATCTATGAGGTGATTTTGGCCGGTGAAATATTACCCTTATTCCACAACAAAACTAATGCATGACATATGATTAAAGTTTCTATAAACTTGCAGTATAAGTTAATTACCTTACAAAACCGATATTGCTTATCCCCTGGTCCAAAAATAACATCTTTCACCACCTTATTTCCATCAGATTCCTATTTCCAATAATACAAGTGCATATAAGAAGGGGAAAAACAAATAATGCACATGGGGCAAATGCATAAAAAAGAAGCGCAATTTTTCATTACCATTTTGGACAGTACTTGTTGCCTATATGGGCGCTGGGCACCTGTTACCTCCAAGACACAATGCCACAAACTAGTGTGATTAGGTTAATGACTATTGCGAATTGGAAAGAAGGAAATGGAGGAGAAACTGACCTGAGCGAAAGAGTACATGAGAGAAGTACTGAGCGATCGTGGAGCAGACCATGAGTTGATCACCTCTACCTCTTCCCGTCCTCCCATTTTTCTTTCTCTCAACTATGAGTGAGTGAAAGATGGAGTACACTTGACTATATCTGTAATGTGTGAAAAAGCAGACATGAGCAGCAGGCGGATAAGGAAAACGGAGTACAAGATTTTAGAGTCCATTTAATTTATCCATTACTTATTATTACTAATTACTGATTAGTAGTTGTTAATTCATAATTATTACTCCCTCCGATTCTATGGTACTTCTCACTTTCTAGAGTTTCATGCAAATTAAAAAACTACTTAATAGCCATAACTATAGCTAAAATAAATAAATAAATAAAATTAAATAATTATTTTTGAAAGACTTAAAATGATTAATTCATTAATTAGTCTAAAAATATTGATAAAGATAAAATAGAAAAAAATTACTATTTCATTGGAGATTTAAATATATCAAATACTATAAAATAGAAAGAGTAATTGACATTAACACTAACTTTGACAAGATGTAATTAATTGTAATAAAATGTAATCAAATACAAACTCATTAAACTATTAAATTATAATTTTCTTTTAATTACATTACATTACATTTGATTAGGTTATACTAAACATATTTAAGTGTTTGATAAAAGTATTATAACAAATTTTTATTTATAGATATAATTATCAATATAGACATAAATTTTAATTAAATAAATAAACTATATTTTATCAAACATAAATAATATATAATTATTCATTAAGTATTTTCTAAAACATTGTAAATTAAATTTTTATAATACATATACTAAATATTAATGGTAAATATAATACTGCTTTCATTAAAAATTAAATAATATATTTGACATAAATTTAAATAAATAATTATCAAATAATTTATTATTATGAAATATAAATAATATTAAAATAACCAATATATTAAATTTAACGTAAAAGTTTAATGATACACTTATCTTTTTTATTTACGAAAGTATAAAGTGTGAATGAAAAATAATAAAAAAATAAAATTTTCTGAACCGAAGCTATTCAAAAGCCTGTCAATTACTAATTTTTTTTTAAATGAAATGTTATATTAATCATACACACTTACGCACTTAATATATTTAAAAAGTAAAAGAAACTCTGAAAAAGAAGAAATAAACATTATGGTTAAAACTAATTCTGGAAGTGTTTATTTTTTCTTTGAGGATTTTTTTTTATTTTTTAATTTATAAAAATTGTATAATATGTGTTTGATTATTATATTTGTTTAAATTATTATATTAGTTTAAATTCAAAACAGACCTTGAGTTTTTTTAATATAAAAAGATAAGCATATTTTTAAGTTTTATTTATTTATTTATTAAAATTTGTATTTATGTTAATAATTATATGGACAAATAGTAATTGATAAAAATAATTTTACTACATACTTAGTATCAATTTATAAACCTATAACTAATCATTAGTAATGAATAATTAATAATAATAATTAGCAATAATAGCTAGTAACAAGTAAAATAAACAGACCCTTATTTCAGCTAAAAAAACAAAAGCAAAGTATTAATTTTAAAAATAAGCCCTTAACCTTTTATCCATTTTACATTTTTCTTATTTGGTGCAGTAAATAGTTAGTATAAATTATTGCAAAATACAATTTTAGATTTTAATTTTAATAAATTATCAAAACAATTTTAGAATGGCAATTTTTAAATATATTTTTATTTTTGTTAATAAAGTATAAAAATTTTTAGTTGTATTTAATTAAATTTTAAATTCATCAATTATTATAATTAATAAATTTAAATTAAATTTTGATTTTAATTATAATAATACTTTTATTTTCAACTATTCAAGTTTAATTTTTTTAATCAATATAAAATTAATTTTTAATATGTTTACATTAATAAAATATATTCTAATTTTAACATAAAAATAATCTTAAAAATTTTGAGAAAATTAAAATTAGTTATATTTCTAGTCTATAAATTATAAATTATTTTATCAATATAAAATAAAAACTCAATTTTTTATATTGTTTGACAACAAAATAAATCTAAATCTTATAAGAATAAATTAAATCCGTGCTAAACTTAGTCTAGATCTAAAAATTTATGTTATTTGAATTAATTACTAAAAATAATTAGATATTAAGTATTTGGTTCTTAAATATTTTTATTTTTTAGAATTAAAGAAGGTGTAAGAAATTTTTTAGACTAAAATATTTAGCTGATTTTAAATTTTTTATCAAAATTATTAAAATTTTAATTTTATTATTTTAAATAAAAAATTATTCTTGTTAATAAAATATAAAAATTAAATTTATATTATTTAGTAAAAAAACCTAAATAGTGAAAATAAATTTATAGTTCTAATTAGAATTTAAAATTAATTTTAGATATAATTAAACTAATTAAAGAAAAAGATATTTAAAATCTGATTAAAGAATAAATTTAAAAGAAAAATAAAATTTACGTACTTTATTAATAATAAAATTAAATATATTAAAAAAATGCTTCTGACATTTTTAGTAATTTATTATTATTATTATTATTGAGTAGTTGTATATATTTTAAATCTTTGTACTTTTTTTTTCAGTCCTACAATTTCTTGTGTTGGCAAAGGAACAAAATTAATAATAAATAAACAAAGTTTAACGAATTAAAAGTTTATTGTTTTCACAAATTAAAATTACCCAAAACTATAGAAAGAAAAAAAAAATGATATGCCTCTAAAATTTTTAGTTTTATCTCTTAAATAATGTTATTTTTCCTAAAATGATGCAATTCTTTTAGCAATTTTAGATTATTATTAATAAAATTTGTATTAGTTTTATTTTTATTATTACAAAAATCTTTAATATGAAAATTTTTATTAGTTTTATTTTATTATTACAAAAATCTTTAATGTGAAAAAAGGAAATTTAACTATATTGTATACTCAGATTATAATACAAAAACTTGATAGCATGAATACAAAAATAATATTTATTTTTTTATTTTCCAAGTTTTTATTTGTTATATAATTATAAATTGTTTATTTTCCATTTTGATGATAGTCTTTTAACTAATGAATGATATCTATTTCTCCAAAAAAAAAATCATTAAAAAACATTTATATACATTTGAATAACCTACTTTTACAGTCTCAATATCATATTTTTACACTTCCCAAATCTCAATTATATGAAATTGATGAGACTAACATCCTTCGAGAGTCACTCCATTTATACTTGTGATCCAAAAGAAATTAAAAATTTGAGTTCCGAATAAAATAAAGATTAAAAAATTTGATATAAACGCTGGACATGATCACTATTCTTTTTTATTTGTCCTTTGTTAAAAATCCCCTATATCTGTTTCCATTTTAAACAACATAAATTATTCAATCTAACAACCATTGTGAATAGTTCATGGAATCAAATTCACATTGTTCTTTCTAGCAAGCAATTTCTTTAATCACTATAAGACACATGTGCCTATCTAAATCAGATCCACTGTACTATACTAAGACGAGGTGTTATTTTATTCTCCCACTACACTAAACAGACGTATACTTGATCGATTGTACGACTGCATGTACGGAAGCAAATCAAACGGCCTTAGTGTTTCAGTTATGACTGGTGAGTATTTGGTTTTATGCTTCGTACCTATATGAGGTGTCAGTTTTCTTTAGCCGTATCTATTATGCCCATTGTTGCTGAGCTTGCATAACCTCAAAACATGGCCTGGGAAGACATAACGTGAGTGTTTTGAGTGGTTCGGTTTGCCAATAATAGTCTTGTGTGTGTATAGAAGAAAAACAATTAGGAGTAAACTGGAGACTTGCCTTTGATTGGCAAAAATAATAGGGAGAAAAGAAAATAAGGAAGGAAAATAAATTTTATTTTCCCTCCTTATTTTCCTTCCTCATAATTGGATAAAGAGGAGAGGAAGGAAAATAAAATTTATTTTTCCTTGATTGGATAAGTAATTATGGAAGGAAAGGAAAATAATCTTTAATAAATTTACAATTTTAGCCTTTGGTAAATAAAATAGTTAAATATATAATTGTATTGGATAATGATAAAAAAATAATAATTAAAATTTAATTGATTT
>CATIWR010616815.1:0-10931 GCA_949677035.1 Omphalea diandra | reverse complement strand
CAAGTAAATGTTTGATTGTGTGTAGGATGGATAAAACCTATATGCATATGTATTTTGAACATGAATGATATGAGTTATGTAAATGAAAATGGTCGTTACATTTATTGGTATCAGAGCTAAAATGAATTGGTCATTACAGATATAATTCATAATTGAGATAGTTCCAGGAACTACACCAATATCCATTCCACCTTATAGGATGGCTCCAGCTGAGTTAAGAAAATTAAAGACTCAATTACAATAACTATTTGAAAAGGGATTCATCAAACCTAGTGTGTCACCTTAGGGTGCAACAATATTATTTGTTAAAAAGAAAGATGGGACAAGGAAGTTGTGTAATGATTATAGGTAGTTAAATCGGATTACTGTGAAGAACAAGTATCCTTTACCAATAATAGATGATCTTTTTTATTAGTTACAAGGAGCACAAGTGTTTTCTAAAATTGACCTAAAATCAGGATATTTTCAGCTCACAATTTCCAACCCAGATATACCAAAGATAACATTTCAAACCAGGTATGGGCATTATGAATTTTTGGTGATGCCATTTGGTTTGACTAATGCACCAGTTGTATTTATGGCTCTTATGGACAAAGTGTTCTAGCCTTAGACAAATTTGTAATTGTGTTCATTGATGAAATACTAATGTATTCAAAAAGCAAAGAGGAGCATGAACAACACTTAAGGATTATGTTGCAAATTTTGAGAGAAAAATAACTATTTGTTAAATTAAGCAAGTGCGAGTTCTGGATTGACCATGTGGTATTTTTAGGACATATAGTTTCTAAAAAAGGCATAAAGGTGGATCCAAACAAAATTAAAGCAATAGTAAAATGGGAAGCCCCAAAGAATATTGCAGAAGTTTGAAGTTTCTTAGGACTAGCTGGATATTATCATCAATTTGTTGAGAGGTTTTCACTTATAGTTGCTCCTTTGACTAAGTTACTTCAAAAAAATGTACCATTTTAGTGGTCTAAAGTATGTTAGAAGAGTTCTGATGACTTAAAGGATAGACTGACATCAGCTCCAGTGTTAGCCATTCCTATTGGTAATGGAGGATTTATAGTATATAGTGATGCCTTTCATCAAGGTTTGGGATGTGTTCTAATGCAGCATGGTAAGGTAATTGCATATGAATCTAAACAACTGAGACCTTATGAATTATCTTACCCAGTACATGACCTATAGCTTACTGCCATTATGTTTGCTTTGAAAATATAAAGACACTACTTGTATGGAGAAACTTTCTAAATATTTACAGATCACAAGAGCTTGAAGTATTTGATGAGCTAAAAAGAATTAAACAAGAGACAAAGGCGGTGGTTAGAACTTCTAAATGATTATGATTATACCATTGAGTATCACCCTGGGAAGGCAAATGTGGTTACTGATGCTTTGAGTAGGAAATCAAGAAACGATGTTGCTCATTTACATGTATTTTCATTGTCTTATTTAGTTCAATTATGAGCAATGAATATGGAACTAAACATACAAAAGAATGGGGTATTGATTGCTACTTTTCAAGTGAGACCAATCTTGCTTGATAGAATTAAAGAAGCACAAGGCAAGGATCCAAAGTTACATAGAATGATTAAAATGGTAAAACATAAGAGACATGGAGATTTTGATATTCAAAATGATGCCTTGATGTTTGGTTCTCGTATTTGTGTGCCTAATGTTGACAATTTGCAAAGAGAAATCCTTAAAGAAGTACATACTGCTCGATATGCCATGCATCTAGGAATGACGAAGATGTATAATACCCTACGATCTCATTTTTGAAGGCCTAAGATGAAGAAAGATGTAGCAACCTATGTTTCAACATGTTTGACTTGTTAGCATATCAAAATGGAACATCAAGCACCAGCTAAAAAATTAAAACCATTAACGATTCCAGTATGGAAATGGGAAAGAATAACCATGGACTTTGTATATGGGTTACCAAAGACTTCGAAGAAGAATGATGTTATATGGGTGATCATTGATAGACTAATTAAGTTAGCTCACTTTTTGCCTATTCGATGAGGTAGTTCACTTAAGCACTTAGCCAAGAAATATGTGGATGAAATTATCAGATTACATTGTGTTTCGGAATTCATTGTATTAGATAGAGATCCATAATTTACATCTCGATTTTAGGTCAGTTTGCAACAAGTTTTGGGTACTAAGTTGAGTTTTAACACCACTTTTCATCCTCAGACAGATGGGCAATCAGAAGGGACAATTCAAACATTTGAAGACATGTTTTGAACTTGTGTGATAGAGTTTAAAGGTGCATGGGATGAATATATTGCCTTGATTGAATTTGCCTATAATAATTATTATCACAGTAGTATACAGATAGCACCATATAAAGCACTATATGGAAGAAAATGTCAAAGTCTTATCTACTGGGATGAAAAAGATATGTGTGTTTTAGAAGGGCCAGAACTAGTGCAAGACATAACGAATAAGGTAAGGGTAATCAAGAGCAAACTTAAAGCAACACAAGACAGGCAAAAGAGCAATGCAGACTAACATAGAAGAGAAATGGAATATGAGGTGGGAGACAAAGTGTTCCTTCGAGTTTCACCATGAAATGGAATAATTCAATTGGAAAAAAGGGTTAGGTCCTCAATACATAGGACCCTATGAGATCCTAGAAACAATAGGTCCATTGGCCAATAAGCTAGCACTACCACTTGAGATGGCTCATATTCATGTCGTATTCCATGTGAGTATGCTAAGAAAGTAGTGGTCTGATCCTACACATATAATTAGGGATCCAATAATAACAATTGCAAATGATGTAAGTTACATTGAAGAACCAGTGGACATCATTGATTATAAGACAACATAGTTACAAAATCAAGATTTCCTTTTAGTTAAGGTGTTATAGAGAAACCATTCACAAGAAGAGGTTACATGGGAAATCTAAGAGAACATGAAATGACAATATCCACATTTGCTTACAAGTATTGAATTTTGAGGATGAAATTCATTATAAGAGGGGAAGAAATGTAACATTCCCATCCACATTCATTGGCATTATCACATGAGCATATTCATTGCACAAATAATTTGAAATCCCATATAAACATATGCATTGGATAAATGATCATTTAGACACGTGAATTGGGTAAGAACGATGATGACACATGCACTAGTGCATTTGGGGACACTTGAACATATATGTAATGTTTGTATAGTTGCATGGCAAATTGTCTTATGTTGTGTACATGTTATAGCACCATAAATAATGGTGTTATAGAGCTTATTTTAAAGTATAAGGAGCATCTAGGGATTAGGAGATGGATGAAGGTGCTTAAGGAGTGAAGAAAAGGGACTAAAAGAGGAAAGTGAACTTCCAACCAATAGGAATGCAACACCATGATTTTATCTTATTACAATAGATTTACAAGTGGAATTTTTTACCCTTTAGGACTAGAATATAGAGGTAAGATGTGAGGTACAGTATAAGAAAGAGAGAACTAAGGAAAAAAGAAAGGAAGGAAGCAGAAGAAGAAGAAGAAGAAGAATGAGAGGGAGAATAGTGAGTTACCTAAGAAGGAATCATAAGGTTTTATGGTTCTGCAAAAATAAATAAGCTAATTTATCTTTTTCTCATAAAAATTTAACCCCTCATGACATATTAATCATGCATGGTTAGTGAGAATTATGGAGTATTTAAGGTAGAGCTCTTGGATGGAAGTTGAAATTCAAGAGAACAAAGGCTAATTGTGTTGGTTTTATTGTTAGAGTAGAATTTTGTACTCATAATTTCATAGCCTTAGAAGAGGAATTAGAGAAAATGAAAAAATATCAAAGTTGTAGCTTTATACCCCATATAAATTCATATGAAATAGTTTTTTTTGATTTGGTGTGTGTGAGGAGTTATGGCTCCTTCATTAGGGCCGGTTGTAACCAGCCGAAATCACCTCAGTCTTTCAGTTTTCTTATATTGATGACCTTATGTTTGGATTTAGACAAAGTGTAAACCATGAAAGTTGTAGGATTATATCCCTTCTAAACACCTATAAGGCAGTTTAGATTTATTTATTGTGTGAAAAGAGATAAGGCTCATTGATTGTGACTGACCCTGTACTCAGATGAAACATCACCTATCTTTTAATTTTATTTTTTAAGAATTTTATAGCCATAGATTCGAAATTTGGTAATGTGTTAAACTTGAAAGTTTTATATTTATGTATTATCTACATACTTGTAAAATAATTTTGCCAAATATAGCACGGTTGTTGAGATATTTCCCCTTAATCATGATTGATTGTCACCATATTGAAAACCTGTTAACCTTTATATTGGTCATTTATTTTGGTGACTTTATAGATTGAATTAGGCAATGTGTAAAACCTTAAAAATGTTCCTTTATGTGTTTTTTAACTTTTGATAGATTAGTTTTGCAATTAGATTTTTGAAATTTAAGATATGCCCAAGAATGTAAGATCTACTTAGACTGAGATGACATTGAAATAGGGAAAATTTCAAAAATTCACCAAATTTTTTATATATCTTATATTAATTTGAAATTTGATTATATTGTATCATTATCTGTCCATTTTATTTAAAAAAATAATTAATTCATTTTGTTAAGTATATTTAGAGTTATTATTGTGTGAGTGTAGTAAGATCAGACTGCCATATAAGGAAAATATGCATAAAGACTAGGTCCACTTGCATGGATCATGCCATAGTTGCATACCAAGCATTCATAATCATTTTCAAATACTTACAACATTGTATGTAACAAATGTTAGGCTTTCAACATTTTGAGGAAGCCCTAGAGAGAAAACCAAACCTACCACAAAGGTTGGTCATATTGAAAGGTGAGTAAAAACTGTAATTAGATTCTAATGTGTATGTGTGACAATTTTATGATATGATCATGTTCTATTACATGTATATGTGATTGAATTGTTACATTTTACATGTGAATAGAAGTTAAGTGAGAATTATATACTTTTAATGATTACTTGGTATACCAATGTTATGAACACTTGCATATGGAATTAAAAGGATGTTGTGACCAGCTTCTCAAACACTTGCAAATCACGTGGAAGATGGAACTATATGTCTCATTAGCATATGTTATTGATCAAATGATTCACTTGTTATATGTTGGCCAACAAAATCAAATGTTACTTGAATCACATGAATTCTTAGGAGAGGTGTTTGCCTTGCATGGTCACGATAAAGAAATCAATTTGTTGCACTTGCACTTGCATAATCAATTGTTATACTTGTAATGTATCTTGATGATATTTGATTATTGGTTGTGCCATAAGAATCTAATTATTGTTTTTATTCATTAAGTCGAGACTCACTAAATCATAATAATATTTTTCAAATACTTAAACATAGGGTTTGGATACCTTGGTGCATAAAGTTTTGCTTAGAGACTCATGGACCACAGGTCATCGACTGAATTCCAACTCTCTCTCTCTCATTATGTCAAGTACATTCATCTAAATAAGAACCAGTTTATGGTCACTAGCCCTGAACATTACTTAAGATATATGTACATTAAATACATGTTTGATTGTGTATGTATGATGAATAAAACCTTTATGTATATGTATTTTTTAGATAGAGATGCCATGATTTTTAAATGAAAATGGTTGTTACAATGCAAGTGCAAATATAATAGATTGATTTTGTCATGGCTTTGCAAGGCAAACACTGCTCCCGAGAATTCATATAATTTAAATGACATGTGATTTTGTTGGCCAGCATATAACATGTGATTTATATAAAAAATAACATGTTTCATAATAGGACATATTGGTCCTTATTTCTAAGTGATTTACAAGTGTTTGACAAGTTGGTCACAACATCCTTTTAGTTCCATATACAAGTGTTAATTCATAATGGCATACAAAGTAATCATTAAGATCATATAATCCTCACTTGACTTGTGTTTACATGTAAAATGTCACAATTCAATCATATATACATATAATAGATTGCAACCATATCACAAAATCATCACTCATACACACTAGAATTCAATTATGGCTTTTACTCACATTTGATACAACTAACCCTCATGGTAGGTTTGAACCTCTCTCTTAGGCTTCCTCAATGTATTGAAAACCTAACATTTGATACATATATCATTATAAAATGCCAAAATGAGTTTGCTTGCATGGTTTGCAACTACGGTCATGTTCCATGCAAATGGACCTAGTATTTAAACTTATTATTCTTGTATGGTAACCTAACCTTGCTCAACTCTCATAGAAATAAATTAAAATATATATATCCAAATGAGTTCATCTTTTTTTCTACATAAACTAGACACATAATGATACAACATAGTCAAACTTCACAATAATGATACAACCCTCATGGTATTGTTAGGTGTGAGCATTAAACACCACTGTTATTGGGTTTAAGAGTTAGCCTAGTCATAAAACTCTTATAATAGGTTAAGTGTAAGCCTTTGGGAAAACACTTATAAGGTTTTCATGTGAGCCTTGAAACACAAGTTGTAAGGTTGAGTGTGAGCCATAAAACACTGAGTGTGAAAGTTTGGAGTGAGCTTGAAAACACCTTTTAGTGTTAGAAAATACCCAATTGTGAAGAATTGATGAATGGACATAGGGTTTGTTAACACCCAAACCACTATAAAATATTATGCCTCAAAATCTTCTTCTACTTCTTCTATTTCCATCTCTCAATATCTTCCCTGCAAATTTTTAAAATTTCCCATCAATTCAACCCTCCTTCTTGGTGCTCAAGGGCCAATAGCCATAAAATATTACATAACTTTCATAAAAAACTTCTACTTTGAATCATATGTAGGATCTATATGCTTAGAAAATAAAAAAAAATAAATCCTTACAAAACACTCCCTCACATGTTTACACTTTATTGATGACACTCATAATCGTGTAACTCAAAATAGACTTTTACTCTTTTTTGGCTCACCTCTCTTGCCTTTTATCACTCGAGATTCTTTTCTTTATGTTCTTTGAGGATAAGGTTATGTTATGTCAAATTAAGCTTAATCAAATCACAAACATGAAAAAACTAAACTTAGAAAGACTGAAAAATAAAGGAATTCAAAATAACACAAACAGTTGCATAAAAAACAAGTTTAGCAAAAATTGAAGGCTAATCATAGTTTGAGTAAGAAGAATGAATTAAGAGTAGCAAAAGATTGTTTTGAACTTGAAATCAATGTAATTTTTAAGCCTAGGCTAAATACCAATTAGAAGTTTCAAAATATACTTCATAAGTAATTTTGGCTTATTCTTTTTTTCTTTCGTTTGTTTTCTTTCTTTTTCCTTTCCTTTTTGATGTCTCTTTTTTTAAAAAAAAACTTTCTCCTTTCTTGACTTTAGAAGCTAAAATATAATTTGAAATGAGGAAATTATGAAGAACAACTCAAGACAATGCAAGTAACACTATTGAAGCCAAATAAAGCAAATTTGAGGCAATTCACAAATTTCATTTTTCCTTACAATTAGATGATATAATTTAGCCCTAGACACTTAAGAAACACCAAGGAATTATTAGAACACAAGAATAAATTAATTTGAATGAAAAACAAAAGAGAAAACTTAATCAAATTATAAATTGCAAAGTTCCTTAATTTTAGGAGATTTTGACAAAGTTCCTAAATTTTAGGAATTTCCTGAGACAAATGGTTCTAACCTGAAATTAATGACATAAGAATGATTAATCTATAAGGAAAAAGGAATTTAAATAGGAAAAAACAAGGAAACCCAAATTAAACAAAGAAAACAATCTATTTTGCAAAGTTCCTTAATATAAGAAAGTTTTGCTAAACATGCAATTCTAATATGGTTTTAATTATAAAAGTATGATTGATGAAACAAACTAATTTAATAATTGAAAAGTGAAGAAAACATATTGGAACACAAAAAATTGAAGAAGGACCCAAATTGAACAAAGAAATCAAGCAATTTGTAATTTACTAAATTTTATAAATTTTTGCAAAACATGCGATTCTAAAATAAATTTGATGATGTAATAATGATTTTTTATGATAAAACCAACTATTTAATGATGGAAAAGAAAAGAAACATATTAGAATCACAAAGAATGAAAGAACCCTAATTAAGCTCAATGAAGAGGTACTATGTGATTTTGAATGCAATAACAAGATGAACACAAAGAACAACGAATTTAATGGTTACCTACTTGATTTTCAAGCCTTGGCTCTTATACCAAATGATACAAATGAGGTTGAATTGATCCTTACCTATATACTTGAACACAAGCCCTAAATCTTTTGAATAAAGTAATGGAGTTTGATCTTCAAATCCCTACTAAACCTCTAGAAAATATGTTTCTAGCAAGCTAAGTTTCAAAGATTTAAAGTGGTGTTAATTCAAACCGTAAATTAACTAAGTCAATTTAAGATTATAATAAATAAGTTTATGAAATTATCAAGCCTTCACTTAATAATCTCACCAAGTCCTTTTAAGAACTTAAGAAGAGAAATCAATCTCACAAAGAAATGTGCTAAGAAAAATAATAATTCATTAATTCCAATCCGTAGTCAAATGTGAGGCTTTAAATATCCTTTACAATATTTAAGAAAAACCCTAATCTATAGGAGAATTTAGCGATGAATAGGGTTAAAAACCTAGCACAAATCCTAAAGCAATAAGGAAAAGGAAAAATAGAGAAATCTTAAAAGAATAAGGAAAATAAAACAAAGCATGTGATTAGCTATGAACAATTTGGCCATATAACTTTTCCTAAGGCTAAAAGGATTATTTAGGTTGCTTACAAGAAATAAATACTAATAAAAGATCCTAATCCAAAAAGGAAAAGAGGAATTTAGCCAATGAAAAAGAATCCTAAAGAGAAAAGGAAGACAATTCTAACTAAGCAAATCTTTATAAGATCTTTGACTTATGGGTTTTATGTACTTATTAAAAAAATATCTTACACCTTTATTCTTAATTTTGGTTAAATGGTATTAGGCCCTGGACATGTTCAATTATTATGCTCTATTGAATCAAGTTTAAATAGACTTCCCTAGTTGCCTCCCTTGAATTGTCCAAATTCCAAGCACCTTTAAATTAGGCCTCACGCATCCTTATGCCTTCTTGGGCCATTTTAAGCTTTAATTCCTTTTGAATGAAAGTTATAATTGTCTCTTTAAACCTATTAAACTACCCTATTATCATTGGGCCTTGAAACTAAGTGGATTCATAAGCTTGCCCTTTATGGTTGCACATTCAGGAAGGCTATTGGAGCATTCATGCGAAGGGGAATTACATTTGAATTGGCCCAAGAGGATAAGCCTAACCATGAGGTTCAATATGGTGAAGATTAAAGAATAAAGTAATTAGTGGGTTTAATTAGTATATTTTCATCAAACCTTATCAAGGCCCATTTAAACTCAATTTAGTTCTTGGATACTTTAACTAGCCTCTTTTTTATAAGCCCAATAATTAGAAACAAATTTGAAAATTCCTTAATTTTAGTACACGATAAAGATTCCATGAGATAAGATAAAGACCCCATTTTAAGATAAGACAAGGATAACCTAAAAAACATGAGTTTGAACAATATGGGAAGTGAAATCCAAAGCCTAGTATCCATTTGACCAAGAAAAGGATAAAAATCTTAGGGATATGTCTTATATGGATATGGTCAACAAGTCAAAGATCCTTCTAAGATTTCCTTAGTTAGCATTGTCTTTTACTTCCTTTATGCTTTCTTCTTATTGGCAAAATATATTAGCATATATTTTTAGTGTTGGAGATCAAGGTGCTAGCAAGCCTTCCTAAAATCAACTGTAAGGGAATGGATATCCAATGACTAGGGTAATGGCTAAAAGAATAAAAGAAGCATTGCAAGCTTTGATCATGAAGCTACAAGAGGAATTGGAGAATCTTCTTTAACCCAAAACTAAGCCCTTTATACCTTACTTACAAGAAAAAAAAACTTTAAGAAAAATGCTACAAGTTAAAAGAAGATCAATTGAAGGAAGAAAAGCCACATGCGATAACAATGCATGACCATGTCTTGAATAGCTAAAGGAAATGAAAACACGTAGCCAGGATACACGGTCATGCTTTGTGGAACTAAGTTCGAGCTGAATTAATTCAGAACACATGATTTCATGACATAATCGTGAGTTAAGGAAGCGTTTTGCTAAATTAGGATTGCAACAATGCACGACCATGTCTCATGGATGTGCATTTCAAGGATAATCTATTTTCTTATTTTGTTAACTAAATTTTGAGTTGTTTCCTTCCTATTTAGTAAAGGTTCTTATCTAGAATGTGTTTCCTATTTAGATATAACTTTATTTAGAAATTTTAAATCTTTTATATATAGGAAACTTCACTTTGCAAGGCTCTATATAAGCCCTAGCATTATATTATGAATTATCATAATCTTTAATCAATATTATTGAGTTTGGGCAAATTTTATGCTTTGTTTTCTTGTATTCATAGTAGAAAACAAAATTAGACTTATCAAAGGGAGTGATTAACCTTTATGGCATCTTCAAGATTAAAGTTTTAAGGACTTAGTTTTCTTAGTGTTATCATCTTTGGTTGACAACTTGATTTTCAAGCTTTCTTAAGCAAGGCCTGTAACATCCCTATCCCTATTCATTGGCATTATCACATTAATATATTCATTGCACAAATGATATGAAATCACATATGAGCATATGCATTGTATCAAATGATATGAAATCTCACATGAACATATGCATAAGATAAATAATCATTTAGACATGTAAATTGTAAAAACACGACAATGACAATTGCATCGTTGCATTTGGGATGCTTGAACTATATATGCAGTGTTTGCATAGTTATATGACAAATTATTTCATGTTGTGTGCTTATTATAGCATCATAAATAATGGTGTTTGAGAGCTCATCTAAAAGTATAAAGAGCATCTAGAAATTAGAGAATGGACGAAGGTGATGAAG
>CATIWR010616802.1:0-13018 GCA_949677035.1 Omphalea diandra | reverse complement strand
TATATATATATATATATATATATATATATATATAATCTTTGTGTTAACATTTTCTTTTTTTAGTGAATTTTGATTAATATTGATCTTATAATTTTAGAATTCTGAAAATAAGCACAATAGTTCTGAATTAAATACTCATTTATAATTTTTTCCGCCTTATTTCTGAGATCATGACAGAAATTTATGCATAATATCATTGCTAAGGGACATGGCATGCACTATAGAGCCCGATAATTTAATTTGTCATTCACATTGTATGATGTAAGATATCTAAACCCTCTAATCTCTTATTTCCTTTTTTTTAAAAAAATAAAAAATAAAAAAATAATGAAATAAAAGACATGGCCTACATTATGATTATATCATTCAACTCCCACTCAGAGTAGTATGCCTTGCAAGAAATTATCATACCTTTTTTCTTAAAAGAAAAAAAGAAACAAAAAAAAACTATCATAGTTCCTTTGAGCACAAACAGCATAGAATACTCTTCTTACAAAAGCTGTATAAGAAGCTGTTGGCGAAGGGCATTGGGGTAATTTTCTAATATCATTATGTATTGGATTCCTTTGATATTTGGTGAAAAGGTAATTTTCAATAAACTTATTATATTTAGTATAACTAAGTCTGTTTGGACTGATATAAGAATCTCTAATTAAATAAAATTTAGAATTTTTTTACCTTATCAATAAAAAAAAATTAGTAAATATTAAGAATGCATCAGATCTCATTTTACATAATATAATTGGATATAATTAAGCTACTTGGGAAGTAGATATTATAATATATGATTGAGAATTGCGTGCAGTAATTAATGATATGTCTATGGGAACTAACAGTGACAAATAATAATATTATAATGATTGTTCAATCGAACCTTTTCCCTAACAAACGAAAAGAAAGAGAGTATGGTGACGATATGACGTTTGAAGTTGGACGTCTCAATTCTTAATTGGATCAAAATTTCCTTTAAAAAGTGGAAAAAGCAAGCGACATTTTTTTGGGGTAGGAATTTAGTTCCCCATATTCTTCCGAGCCATTGGTGCAAGTGATTCCAATTTTAGGGATAAGAGCAAGAATTGCGTGCCATAAACCCTACATGTGGGATTTAGGCATAAGCATTTCCATTTTTGGGCATAAATGGGGAGCAAGTAAACTTTAGGGACCCGCACCCACTATAGTTTGAGTGGTTGTTTTTAGAATTTGATTGATCAGTATCGCCGATTCGTGGATTGATTTTTAATTCTATTAATTTCATCTATTGGATTTAATAAGTTAAAAATTATAAAATATTAATAAAATAACTTTAAAATTAGAAAAATAAATATTTATAATATTTAAAAATAAAAAATAATTTTAAAATTAATTCAAATTTAAATAAACAAATTAATAATTAGATTATTAATTTTATGTATCCAATTGATGGATTGGACCCAACTTTCAAATCATTGGTTAGGGCACAATGGCCATTTTCATGTGATTTTTTTTGAGATGAAAGAGAATAATTTTTATTCATAAAATATCAAATATAAAATTATTAATACATATAAAAAATTAAAATTTATAATCCATAATAAATTATATTAATGCAAAATATGTTGAATATGATCGGACAAGTGATGATCTTTTTTTTTTTATATAGAAACAAAATCATATTGATATAGTAATGAACTTTGCATGATAGCGAAAAATACATTTCATTCGGTAATTATACTAATCTACAACTTGATATTCTTACCTTCAAACGAATATAGTTGAATTGCTAAAAAAATATATCGATCACTTCAATAATATTATAAATCAATCTCATAAAAATGAGATAACAATTACTTTCATATAAGAGGAATTATATTTTT
Organism: Omphalea diandra; assembly: GCA_949677035.1. Lineage (NCBI taxonomy): Eukaryota > Viridiplantae > Streptophyta > Magnoliopsida > Malpighiales > Euphorbiaceae > Omphalea > Omphalea diandra. Next base: position 11,165 of record CATIWR010616802.1, on the reverse strand, counting down.
ATAAAGAAAAAATTAAATTTTTTATCAAAATTATAAAAAAAATACGTAAAACTATACAAATTTGTATTTATTGAAAATTTTCCATGTGATCCATGCTATTGCGAGTTCACATGTTTTTTTTTTCTTTCTTTCTATTATTTTCAAAAGAAAAGCCACTATTGTTGTAAAATTATGGATGCTAATTATTAGAAAGGCCAAAAAGTTTGCATGACCTGTCGATTGTACGTTGCCGAAGAATAATTTATGTCTTGGCATATCTTCTAGGAAAATTGAATTGAAAGCAACGTATAAAAAAAGTCAAATTTTGACTTTCATGCAGATGGTTCTTTCATGTAACGGTGAGGCTTTCTATTAAGGGATTTATAATCTTTTCTCCTCTTATTAATGGTAAAAAAAAATGTAGATGGTTTTATACCACTGTTTGTTTGTTTTCTTTTTTTTTTGAAAGTTGTACCACTGTTTGTTTGGGCAGGTGGAAAATGAGAGAAAATAAAGAAGGTTTTCTATACCATTAAGTACTCACTAACGAATGCTCTTAGGGAACTCGGTGGAGAACCCTTTATGATTTAATTCATATCAATAGAGTTTTAAAAAAGGAAAAAAAGCATAGAATCCTTTTAATTATCCATTTATTTTAGAAAATAATTTGAAAATATTAAATTTCAATGTTTGATTTACACAATATATTACATTTTAGAAAAGTTAAATTTTTTAAATTATGAATTTTATTTTTAGTTTCTTATATAAAAATTATAAAATATAAATTAAAAATAAATAAATACCTATTCTCTTTCTTAAGGTATCTTATTTCTAAAATTTTTATTAATTTTTTTTAATCTCATCAAATCACTAAAATTTCAACGTCTCATCCTCTTTATAGCTTATCAGTACATTTATTGGACAAGAGTTACCATACTAAATTTGATCAAATTGCAGAGTAAATCAAAATTTGAGTTTATACTTCTTTTTTATTCTCAAGTCTCACAAATCATGTACACATATATGGAACATTCTATGATGCTTTTAATTTGACAGCCATTAATATATATTTTTCTTTTTGAAATCTTACTTTTTTATTTGGTTCAGTTATGAATTGAAGTTCTATTTTGTGTATAAGTAGTTTTATTAGTCAATTATTAAGGACTTTTTAATTTGGATATTTCCTTTTTTTTTTTCCATCTCAGATTTATATATTATTAATGGTGTGTTTTTGAAAAAATCATCAATACTATTGACCATATAACTCAACGTTTATAGAAAAATCATAATAGTCAATAATATTATATGTTTATATTTTATAATTAACTCGATTAAGTAATATATTTTTTATTATTGAATTTTATATATTTATTTTAAACAATTTTGTTATCTTTGCACTTGTTATAATTAATAAGAAAATTATTTTCTATTTTCAGAAAATCAAATAGTTTTAAAAAAGCAGTTTTTAATTTTTTGAAAATAAAAAATAAAAAACCAAAAGTAATAACGAATGCACCCTAAATATATATTCACACACAAGAACAGAATTAAATCACAATTATAACATTAGTTATTCAGTGAATCTATAGTGACTTGTATATAATATTATAATATTTTAATAGTATAATTTTATTATGATAAAATTATTTAAGATGATGAGAGAAATTATTGTAAATAATTAATAAATAGTTTAAAATTTCATATAATAACATATATATCATTACAGAATATACCTAATTTACATATGTGAACCAAAGGAGAAATAATCAATGGATGAGCTATGAAAGTAATTGCAAGTTAACTTAAGAAAAATGTAATCCTAAAGCAAACAATTATGTTAAAGAAGAGAATATGTATTGAGTTTGATGTCCATTTAGTTTGTAATGCATGATTGAATATGTTGTTTAAGACTTCATTATTTTAAGGATTTTGCTGTTTTACCAATGCCATCATCTCAACCTTACTATGTTTTGAGATACTCGTTCATAGCTAAATGTTCTCATCTAACAAAGACAAACAAATAATTTGGAATCTTAATTTTATTTTATGAAATTATTACAATTAGACCTCCAAAATTTTGGATAAATAAGAATTCTCTTAATTTATTGCTTGAAATTCAAATGTTATCACAAATTAATGATAAAAATAATTTTTTTAATTTTTAATTTTGATAGATGCATTTTGTAAAATGCGTTAAAGTTATTTTCATAATTCTTAATTGAAAAAAATAAAATTATAAAAAATTGACTAAGGAGTCATATATCAAACCCTAAAAGAAATCACCTTTTTATAATTATTTATTATAATTGTGTTTACAATGTTATAGTGAATTTGGTATGAAATTGACAAAATAAATTTTCCTCTTGTTTTTTTTGTCAGAACAGGAAATTCATTCCACTAAAACGGCCAAAAATTACAGTTTACACTATTTACAAGTTCTTTTGGGAGGGTTTGCCACCCAAGCAAAATTAAGACTTCCTCTAAAAAGCTCTTTAGCCAACCACGCAGCTGGTTTGTTTTTTTGTTTACAGACATAACCAACTGATACAGAATTTAAAGAAGAAAGTCTCAGTCTTGCTTGGGCCCAGCAATCTCCCAAGGCACCGTTTCAGTAGAAGAGCACAAGAGTTTCACTAACAAGTTGTTATCCAAACATAAGATAAACTGACTTTGATTAATCTGCAAAGCCAGATTTAGTGCTAACAAAATCGCTGAAGCTTGGGCCTGCCCTTTGGATGCTTTCAATCTGAAACACGTGAGTCCATCGATAATTCTCTTGTTTTTATTGTTCACCTGTATGGAAATAGCTGTCCTCTTTGTTATCAGGTCAAACTCTGCATGAACATAAGCAACAAACATTATATTAGTGTCAGTTCTAACCTCCATCAAACTGTGGGAGGTACAATTAGTTGTTTGAGATCCCTGGACTCCTGCTATATATTCGTTGGCCCAGACATCTGTTTGAGCTGCAGCAATATGATTTAAACTTTTGCCCGCAAAGATGATTTCATTTCTACGTAACCAAATTGCCCATAATATAAATCCTATCTTTGTACATAACTGGTTTGAAGGATGAAGCTTCCATTCTTGTTTTAAGCAATCCCACCAACTTGCCATGGATATATTATGCTGGACAACCGGCTTATAATTCAAAGTGCTAGAAAACCAAATCATGGTAGCATAAGAACAAGAGAGAAATATATGAACAGAAGTTTCTATTTCAAAATGATAGAAAGGGCCTAGATGGTTTCCCTCAATGCCTCTAGTCAGTAAATTTGCGCCTACTGGCAGGGTATTACGCATGACCTTCCAAAGGAATAATTTAAGTTTTGATGGTAAGTTGATTTTCCACAAAAACTTCCAAAAGGCAGGGTTGACATGAGATATGACTAATGAAGAAGAAGCCGTATCCTGAGATGTGTTGGCAGCAGATTTGAGAAGATAATGTGCTGACTAAAAAGTAAAATGACCAAATCTGTTTGGTGCCCAAACCCATCTATCTGCAAGCTCACCATTTCCAATTGGGGTAGTTAGAATTGTTGCGGTTTCAGATAGGGATAGGAAAGGGGCATTGTTATTAATATTCCATTTGCCGTCCTCGATCAAATCACACACCCTATAAGTAAGGCAGTGCTCAGGTGTAGATGTTGCTAGTTTATAATGAGGTAGCGCGGGGATCCGAGGGCGATCCCACACATAGGTTGATTTACCATCACATAGCAATCTTAAAGGTCCTTTAAAAATGATATCTCTAGCTGCCATAAGACTTTTCCAGCCCCAGGAGGAGTTCTTCCTCGGTTGGGCTTCCAAGAAAGTCCCATTTGGAAAATATAAGCCCTTTATTATCCGATTCCAATTAGACAAAGGATCTATTATGAGTTTTCATGCCTATTTTGCGAGTAAAGCAAGATTGAACTCATGGAAGCTCCTAAAACCAAGGCCACCTAATTTTTTTTGGGTTTGGTTAGCACCTCCCAACTTTCAAAGCATGGCTTCCTCTTATCCATATTTTGCACTCTGCAAAATTTAAATTATCATATTTAGTTAGTACACAAAGTCTTGGGAAGGAGAAAGCAAGACATGGTAAATAACGGAAGAACACTTAATGCCGACTCAATCATAATCTCCCTTCCCTTGTGGAAAGAAAAGCGTGACTTCAGTTAGATATTTTCTTCCTAATAAGCTAAAGGATATAATGAAAGGTCTGATTTTTACTAGTACCCCAGATATAAGGAATCCCCAAATACATATCTCCCCGACTCATCTGCTGCATTCCCAAAATTTTGATGGCCTCCAAAATTTCCCGCTCATAAAGGACAAAGTGCATTTTCAGATGCCATATGTTATAGTTATCACATTGAATTTTCACCTTTATTCAATTCAGCTATGATGTTCTTTGAAGCTATAGTTAGTCACAAGCTACAAAAGACATTTTAAATGCAATATCAATTTATTATGTTATATACACATCACTTGGTCACAATTTCAAATTAAATTATTGAAAATTTCTCATATGAATTTGAATTGAAAGTTCACTATGTTTCCAATCATCATCAATATTCAAATATTAAATTTCCTTTAACTTTAATTTAAATTGTGCTATCATTATTCTAGATAAAAATTAACATGAATCCTACCAATTTTAGAATGCCCTCATAATGAAGTAAGTCAAACAAAAATGAAATTCATACTTCATAATACTCAAATATCCAACATATTCAATACAATGTGCAAAGAATATATACATATATAAGCATAAATTGTTTAATATAAATACAAACTAATCCATATGTACATTTATATAGAATCTTTCTAGGGATAGATTCTTCTACCTCTTCCCTATCCATAACAATTGGTACTAGCTTTTTAAGCCAAGGAAAATTAGAGACAGGTAACTTAGATGTCCTAAGACTAGGATTGGAAGTTTGGGATGAAGACTTATTTAAATAAAGACACAAGATCGGTCGGAAATGTAACCCGTCATCCTCAACTATCCCACTCAATTGAGATGGGTGTAGCAACTTTAGTATGCTCCCACTGCCAATAATAGAGTTAGGTACCTTTTGTTGAGGGTCAATTCGTTGATGAATTATATCATTTTCTCTTTCTTCTTGTATCTCATATAGATGATAGTCCTTATCAACATCTTCATTTGTAGGAAAATGATGTTCAAGAAAAGTGGTATTGCAGGACTCAATTTTTGTAATCCTTCCATCATAACCCTTACCAGTAAATACATAACCTTTTGAGTTTTCAGAGTATCTTATAAAGATACATTTCTTCTCTTTCGGTCCTAATTTACCAAATTTGTGGGAAGAGTAAAAAATGTAGGTTGCGAATCCCTATGGATGCAATTCATTCAAATTTGATTTTTTGTTTGTCTATAACTCATAATGTGTTGAGAAAACTGATTTTGAAGGTACACAGTTAAGTAAATAGGTTGCAGTTAATAAAACATCACCCCAATATTATACTGGGAGATTAGCTTAAGCCATCACAGGCCTAACCATTTCCAACAACATTGATAATTAATCAAAGAAAATTTATCGAAACTGCCACTGGAGATGCCAGACGCTTCCTCACTCGCACTGGCGGCGCGTGCCTGCATCTCTAGTGGTGGTTTTCGACATAGCCACTACCACTAGACTCCATATATATTTTCTGATTTTTTGGTATATTAAAATTAATTTTTTCAAAATAAAAAAATATTTATTTTTAATTTTTTGTTGATTAAGAAAATGAAATTTTAAAATAAAATTATTTTAATAAAGAAAAATAAGGGATATTTTTTATATTATATAACAAAAAATATTAAGGTCCAGTGGGAGAAAAATATTTTTCTACCTATATTTTTCTTATTTTTGTGTAAATTAAATTATTAAAATTAAAATTTTTAATTATTTTTTGCTTGAAAAATTCATTAAAATTATATATACATGTTGGAAAATTGAGATTAATATTTACTAATTTTTCAAACTCAATTAATGTGTTATGATTTATTTAATTATAAATGTGTGATGGAGTAATGGTTATGCCTAAAGTTTGTATTTTATTCTATATTGTATTAGTTTGAGAATTTTCTAATGACCTTTTCTTTTCATTTTTGTCCTGATCGTGTTTAAGGAATTATGTCTCACTTGAAGAGAATTAGAAAACTCAGAGCCTATAGAAATATTAAGAGGAATAGATATAAGCCCAGTGGTAAATGTATAAAAATTATTCCTATAGTGCTACAAACATGAGCTAGAAGAGAAAAGTTAAATGAATTGAAAGAGAATCTCATCGAATATATAAAGCATTATGCTCAAAATGTAATTGAATATGTTAAAATTGTCAATGACATGCTTCACGAGATAACTCATAAAGGTCATGTAATGGATAATGAAGAAAAATTTCAAACTTTACTTGTGACATTACCTGACGATCTTAAAGAAAGGGTTGAAAGTTTTTGATTAAAAGATTTGGATGAAGACTTTGGAGTCGGCCTAATGACCTTGAAGACATTGTAAATGAGAAGACTAACATCTATGAGACTTTAGTTTACATGTTTATAGATGATTAGACTTGGAAGGATTTAAACAAGTCTTCATTTGTAGCTTCTAGTCCTAGTCTTAGGATGTCTAGGTTACTTGTCCTTAATTTTTCTTAGTTTAAAAAGCTAGTACTAATTGTTATGGATAGGGATAAGGTGGAAGAATCTATCCCTAGAAAGATTCCATATAAATGTACTAACATATGGATTAGTTTGTATTTATATTAAACAATTATATATATATATATATATATATATATTCTTTACACATTGTATTGAACATGTTGGATATTTGTTTATTATGAAGTATTAATTTCATTTTTGTTTGACTTACTTGATAATGTGGGCATTCTAAGATGGGTAGGATTCATTTGAATTCTTATATAGAATAATGATAATATAGTTTAAATTAAAGTTAAAGGAAATTTAATATTTGGATATTGATGATGATTAGGAATATAGTGAACTTTCTATTCAAATTCATATGATAAATTTTTAATAACTTAATTTGAAATTGTGACCAAGTAATGTGTATATAACTTAATAAATTAATATTGCATTTAAAATGTCTTTTGCAACTTATGACTAACTATGACTTCAAAGATCATTATAGCTGAACTGAATAACAGTGAAAAACTCAAGGTTATAACTATAGCATATGGCATCTAAAAATGCACTATGCCTTTGATGAGCAAGAAATCTTTTGGAGGCCATCACTAATGTTATGGATGAGCCCAAAACTGATGAGGAAACATGTCAATAATGCACAGTATAGGTGTGACATGATTGAATACACTGCTTAGAAGAAAAAGGATTCCATTGCATGAGGGATCCTAATCAACTCCATGAATAATGATCTTGTGTATGAGTATCAACAGTATCCTACTGCTAATGTTATGTGGGTTGCCCTACGAGAGAAGTTTGGAGGAACTTCTATCTCCAAACTTAGGCAACTGATTACAAAATTCGACACTTATAAGAAGGTCCCCAGTAAGATAATGAAACAACATTTCAAGAAAATGTCAAATATGATAATGGAGCTAAAGTCTGTTGAACATAATCTCACAAATAAGTAACAAGTTCAGGTATAATTTGGTCTCTACCTAACAATTGGAGCACATGAAAATGAATATGACTCATAATAAAAACATAAGGGCCTTTGTTGACATTGCGCCACTTGGAACTTAAGGATGAACGCATTGAGGCTGCTAAACCCAATGCTCAAGCCTATGTGTCAGATCTAGTTCCAAACAAGTTTCTAAGCATAAGTGTAAGAGATTTAACAAGAACTGGAAGGGCAAGGGTAAGATGCATGAGAATGGTTCGGGACCCAGGAAATGGAATAAAAAACACAAGTGCAAAAGTGGAAAGTGCAAAGGGAAGAGGGATAAGACTAAAATGACCTGTTATAATTGTCGAAAACTTGGTCATTTTGCTCGTTAGTGCACTGTGCCTAAGGTATTGTCTCATCTTCCTTCCTCAAATAGAAATTATGTTTCAAAAATTTTTGTTTGTAGTACTGTATGGATTTATGGTGGAAATAATGTAAGAACTGAAGTAAAAGGCATTGGCATGTTATGCTCTCGACATTCGACGAAATTGGATCTTGGTTGGTTCTTTATTAAAACTTGGATATAGTTTATATTTTCAAGGTGATTGTGTAAGGATTTTTAATGGTGCCATATACTGTGGTTATGGTTATATTATGAATGATTTTGTGATACTGAACACTAATGATTATGATAATAATTGTGATGTTTGTTTTTCTTATTTACTAAATCTAACAATAATGATATGGATGCTTGTTTATGCATGCTAGATTAGGACATATTGGGCAAGATAGAATGAATACACTAGCCCATGATGGTCTATTGGGCTCAAATACAAAATTTGTATTACCCATTTGTGAATTTTGCCTATAAGGAAAAACCATTAGAAAACCTTTTGGAAAAGGCACAAAAGTTGATTTTCCTTTACAACTTATACACTCTGATATTTATGGACCAATGAATGTAAAAGTAAGGCAAGGAGCCTCATATTTTATTACTTTTATAGATTATTACAGTCGATATGGTCATGTTCATTTGATCTGTCACAAATTTGAAGCATTAGATTGCTTTAAAAGATATTTAAAAGAGGTTAAAAATCAAGGAGATAAAAAAATGAAAACTTTAAGGACTGATAGAGGTAAGGAATATATATCTAACCAATTAAAGGAACTATGTCAAGAAAAGAGTATTATGAGGCAACTAACAACTCCTAAAACTCCGCAAAAAAAATGGAGTTGTTGAGTGAAAGAATAAAACTTTGTTGGAAATGGTTAGATCTATGATGACTCAAGCTAATCTCTTAGTACAATATTAGGGTGATGTTTTATTAACTGTAGCCTATGCACTTAACCGTGTGCCTTCAAAATCAGTTTTGTCAACACCTTATGAGTTATAGACAAATAAAAAATCAAATTTGAATTAATTGCATCCATGGGGATTCGCATCATACATTCTTGACTCTTCCCACAAATTTGGTAAATTAGGACCAAGAGGGAGGAAATGTATCTTTATAAGATACTCTGAAAACTCAAAAGGTTATATATTTATTGGCGAAGATTTTGATGGAAGGATTATAGAAATTGAGTTCAGCAATGCCATTTTTCTTAAAGATCATTTCCTATAAAGGAAGATGTTGATAAGGACTATTATCTATATGAAATAGAGGAAGAAAGAGAAAAAAGTATAATTCAATGATGAATTGACCTTTAAAAAAAGGTACCTAATTTTATTCTTGATAGTGGGAGCACACTAGATTTGCTTCACCCATCTCAATTGAGTGACAGAGTTGAGGATGAGTCTGAGCCAATTTCAATTGGTGAAGACAATAATCCACAATTAGTTTTAGATTTTAATGCCCATAATATTATGTTTGAAACAACAATAGTGATGATGAGAGTGAGAAATCATTTCATCTTCAACCTTCAGAAACTCTAATTCTGGAAATTAATCCGATGTCAACATTTCAACATCCCAATTTCACACACTCATAACTCTCTCTACAAAATTCCAATTCATGTTTTCTTTATACCTAAAGAAAGATCACACTACGTATTACAAGTACATATGAATTTCAGAATATGATATATAGTAAAGATAAAAGAAAAAATGCGCTAAAGTTGTGCCATTAACCATAAAATAAAACTTCTCAGTTTTCATACATGACACTAAATTCAAACAGTCATAACTTTCACTATAGAACTTCGAAATTAACGTTCTATATATCGTTTTAAAGCCCTTATATCCTAGTTTAAGAATATATAATTTATATGGCATGAACTGAAACAAATTATACACAAAAATAAAGTTGTGCCCTAACACTATTTTAGAATTGAATTTTTTTCAACAAAAATTGTCATTGATAATAACTGATCAAAGACAATAGAGAAAACATCATTTGGCTCTGATACCAAATGTTAAAATATAATAATTGAATACAAAAAAAAAGTAAAGAAACTTATCTCTTAATGTAACGATAATATCGCTCTTGATTAATCACTAAATCTAGTGTTAATCACTTAAAAAAACACTATTCACCACAATATAAATACTATAATTTTTCTTTGAGAGAATTTATGTATATCAAAAGTGTGTTTTTCCTTGTAATAATAAAAGAGTTATTTCTGTTTTCTTTTCTTATGTCTTTTAATGTACAAAGATAAATAGTTATCAATGTATGGGTAACCACTTAATACTAATTATTAGATAAATTTTTTTATTTAATAAAGAAAAAATATAGTTGGTTTGGATAAATTTGTTGTGTGCGATCTGATTTATATATATATATGTTGCACGTTGGTATCGCGACAATCATCAGCCACAAATTAAAGTACAGCTAAAATGAAAAGCAGCATCTCATTAGTGAAACGTCATTTATGACACACACAAAAAAAAAAAAACCTCCATTTCTCCTTTGGCACGGGCATTAGTTTTGCTCTTATTTTGCACGTGTTGAATGTTCCCGTCATCAGACACTAGGGAAACAGTAAATCTAAAACCTGCACCTCAGTGGTTAGCAGTTGAAATACAGTCATTACGTGGACGGCTAAGAATTAACACCGCCACCGGGAGGATATTTTCGTGAATAAGAGTCGAAACGTGACCAAAAAGTGAAAGACTAGAATGGAAGACTTTGGTACGAAAGGAGGTGAAGCGGCCACGTAACCGAACTGCCATTTAAACGTCGTACCCCTGCCGACAAGTGCATTTTTTATTTCTCATTAACACATACAAATTTTATTTTATTTCTACCATAATTCTTGTAATTTTTTTGTATTTAATTATTGGTCCCACTTACACACTAATTATTTTATTTCGTTTTCTTCATTTGTGGCAATAACTATGTTATATATTAATATATTAATATATGGATTATAGTCTTGTTATATAGTGTAGACATCCTTACCTCAAAAGGAAAGGTCACAAAGCTCAAAAGAAAAAGAACTTGATGAGAAATGATGGGGGACCCCTATCACGAGGAAGACTTCAAATGTTTTTTTTTTTGGTTTCCTTTTAAATTTTTTTTAGGGACCTCTTGCAATGATATCTTTTACTTTTTCTTTTATTCACTTCAATTGAATTATATATATATATATATATATATATAT
>CATIWR010616739.1:0-20348 GCA_949677035.1 Omphalea diandra | reverse complement strand
GAGTGTGTGGTGATATGAGCTTCCAAAGTTACGAGTGTTATTATTAGTTCTTATATTGTTGAAATTTTGTTGGATTTTATAGTTGATTGGTTGAAAAGCTAATACTTGATGTTGTTGGCAAGTAAAACTATTTCATAGCCTGTGTGGCAATAAAATGTGATAGCCTGTGTGGCGATAATATTTGATAGCCTGTGTGGCGATAACATGTAATAGCCTGTGTGGCAATGATATAATAGTCTGTGTGGCAAGATCATTTGATAGCATGTGTGACAATGATATAATAGTCTGTGTGGTAAGAACATTTGATAGCCTATGTGACAATACTATAATAGCCTGTTTGGCAGGAACTTTTGATAGCCTGTGTGGCAATGAGATCTATAGCCTGTGTGACAATAATATTTCCAGCCTATGTGGCAACTAAAATTGAAAGCCTTTGTGGCAGTAATATCTATAGCCTATGTGGCAGAACTTTATGACAACATGTGTGGTAATAACCTTTGATAGTCTATGTGGTATTTAAGAGTAAAGACTATTTATTTCGTATATGGATATGATGATAAGTTATAAATAATTAAATGTTTGATATGTTATTTGAGATTGAAGTATCATTATGCATTTACTTACTGAGTATGCAAACTCACTCTTTTGCATGAAATTTTATTTCAAGAAGAGTAGACTAAAGACTGTGTCTAGTTATATTTCAAGGTTGTTGTCTAACAGTCTAAAAAGAGGTGGGGCCAGTATGCAGTCTAATAGTATTCCAGCTGGTTTAGTCATGTATAATTTATTATAAATAGTGACTATGTTGTGAACAAGAGACATTGTGTGAAAAAAAAAATATGATAAATAAATGATAATTGAATTAAGGTCTTTTAACAATAATGGATAGACTTAGAGCAATTAATGATGATTTAAAATGGGATGTCACAAAAGAAGTTCTTCTCACAATTGGAGAACATTGAAGGACTTGAAAACTTATCTTTTGGAGATAATGGCAAAGCCAAAATTAATGGAATAGGTAAAGTTAGTAAGGATGATGACTCACCTATCCTTGATAAAGTACTACTTATTGATGGACTTAAACACAATTTGCTAAGTGTAAGTCAGCTGAGTGACAAAGGCCTTAGAGTTATGTTTGAGCCATAAGCATGTTATGTGTCAAGGATGAGTGATAATAAAGTTTTGTTCATTAGTAAAAGAGTTCATAATATTTATGTAATTGATTTAAATTCTCTTGCTAATTGTAATGCAAAGTGTTTAGTCTCTTTAGTGGATGAAGGTAAAACTTGTCATAAAAGGCTAGGACATGCTAGCATGGAACTCCTTAATAAGCTAGAAAGAAGAAACTTCGTTGGAGGTCTACCTAAAATTAAGTTTGCAAAGGAAGGAGTTTATAAAGCATGTCAAAACAAATCAAATATTCATTCAAAGCTAAGAACAAGGTAAGCTCTTCTAGACCATTGTGATTGCTTCACATAGATCTATTTAGACCCATTAAAGTATGTAGCTTGGGAGGCATATATTATGCATTTGTAATATTAAATGATTACTCTAGATATACTTGGGTATTGTTCTTCCCTCACAAGGATTCTTATTTTGATGCTTTTAAAACCTTTGTCAAGGAAATTCAAAACCAAAAGGATTTGAAAATCTCTTTTATTAGAAGTGATCATGGAGAAGAGTTTGACAATGCTAAGTTTCATAGCTTTTATGATGAGTATGGTAACTCATACAACTTTCAACTCCTAGAACACCATAATAGAATGGTATGGTAGAAAGGAAGAATAAAAGTCTTCAAGAAATGGGTAAAAACATATGAATGAGTATAATCTTCCTAAGTACTTTTGGGTTAAAGTTATAAACACATCATGTTATGTCTTAAATAGAGTCTTGGTGAGACCGTTGTTAAAGAAAACTCTTTATGAGTTATGGAACAATAGAAAGCTCAAGATTGCATACTTTAGAGTTTATGGTTGCAAGTGTTTTATTTTAAACACTAAAGCCAACATTAGCAAATTTGACTCCAAGTTTGGTGAAGAAATTTTCCTTAGATACTCTATTACTAGCAAAGGGCATAGAGTCTTCAATAAGAGAACACTTATTGTAGAGGAGTCTATGCATGTTGTATTTGATGAATTTGACCCCACTTCTTCAAGAAAATAAAAAGATATTGATGATGTTGCAGGTCCTATGAGTGAGCTAAACATTAGAGAGAAAAAAAAGAATGTGGTTAAGCCATAAGACATGAGGGATGATGGGGATGAAGATCTACCTCTTCCTACTCCTAGTCAAGAGCAAACTCAGCTATAAAGGGATTGGATTTTCAAGAAAGATCATGTAAGCAATCTTATTAATGGTAATCCATCATGTCGAGTAACAACTAGATCATCTTTTAGAAATGCATGTACTAATCTTACTTTTATATCCCTTATAAAGCCTAAGACCATAAATGAGGCCATTAAAGATAAACATTGGGTTCTTGCTATGCAAGAAGAACTCAATCAATTTGAGAGGAACAAAGTGTGCACTTTAGTTCCTAAACCTCATAATCATTCCATTATTGGAACTTAATGGGTCTTTAGAAATAAACTTGATGAACATGGAATTATTGTTAGAAATAAGACTCAGTTAATAGCTAAAGGCTATAACTAAGAAGAAGATATTGACTTTGATGAGACCTTTGCACCTGTAGCTAGACTTGATGTTGTTTGCATCTCATATGAATTTTAAGTTATATCAAATGGCTGTCAAAAGTGCTTTTCTAAATGGGTACATTGGTGAGGAAGTGTAAGTTGAACAAGCCCCTAGTTTTGAAAGCCATTACTTTTCTAACCATGTTTTCAAGCTCACCAAAGCCCTATATGGCTTAAAGTAAGCTCCAAGAGCTTGGTATGAGAGGTTGAGCAACTTTTTATTAGAGAAAGGTTTCTCTAAATGCTTGGTAGACACAACTCTCTTTTCTATGGAAAAGAATAAGGGACCCATTATTAGTGCATATATATATATAGATGATATGATATTTGGTGCTATTAATGTTTGGTTATGTGAAGATTTCTCTAAATTACTGAAGAGTGAGTTTGAAACGAGCATGATGGGAGAATTCAAATTCTTCCTTAGATTACGAATCAAGCGAGGAAAATAAGGAATCTTCATTAACCAAGCCAAATATACAAAAGAATTAATCAAAAGATTTGACATGGAAAATAATAAATTGTGCAAAACTCTTATGAGCTCCAACATTAAGATAAGGATGGATGAACATGGTGAATGTGGACCATAAGCTATATAGAGGTATGATTGGTAGTCTACTCTATCTCACAACCTCTAGACCTGATATTATATTTAGTGTTTATTTGTGTGCTGGATATCAATCTAATCCTAAAGGGTCTCATTTGCATGCTGTGAAACACATACTTAAATGTCTTATTGGTACTGCTAACTTAGGACTTTGGTATCCTAAGAGTTCTTCATTTAAATTGAATGCATTTTCTGATCACACATGAAGCTAGCCTCCTAGTATTATCATAGGCTCAAATGACACTATTGGAAGCTTCTAAATCTTTTTTAGACAATCCAAACTTATGTAGCAACTTTGAGAGGAAGATGTTAATCCTAGACCCATCATCCATCATTACACAATGATGTATGCCTACTATTCGTCTTAGCTCAAATGTATAAGGCCAGATTGTGATCCCTTCCTTCTAGTGACATAGCCTCATTCAAAAAAGTGATTTTACCCTTATGAGTTACCAATGCAATGGCATCCTTTAGAGTAGCTGCCTTTGAGATAATCAGACTCTACAAGGCCCAACTATAACCTTCTAATGCTCTTGAGAGGTAATAAGTAATTACCCACTCACTGATTTGGGATGGTATCTTCTTCAACTATTTCACAATAGGATTGTCATCCTTTTTCTCCTTCATAACATGCTTGTCTATCTTCTTCTCAACCCTTGGTTCCTTAGGAGCTTCCATATCATGGTAGTATTTTCTACTACGGGTCACATGGCTTACCTGTTTCATCTCTTTCTTTTCATCATTCTTCTCCTATAGCTGAATCATTTTCTACCTTCATACCTTTATTATATTCTTATTTGAGTTTCCTAGGGATTAATGGTATAAATAACCACATCATCCTTCGAGTCCTCTTCGATAATAGTAATAACAACTTCCTTAAAAATTCTATAATCTATCATGAATATCCCCTAATTTGGGGTAGGAACATTACAATAGTTTGGGAGGGGATTCCTATAGATGTTGGGCCTTCTAAAATTTGACGAACAATTATCTTATTATCATGCCTCAATCTGTAATGGTCATCAGTGTTGTGACCTACTTCTTGATGAAAAACACAGTAGGCATTAATATCATACCCCCTAAGGAATGGATTAGGAGGTATTCTTGGCACTAGAGGCTTCAACACTCATTTTTTCTACGACCTCTCAAATGCCTTGAATAGAGGCATCCCCAAATCAGTGAACTACCTTAGCATCCTTACTGCGCTGACATCGGTAGTCTTATTGCCTTTACCCTGAGGCTAAGATGGGGAACTCCTTCTTCCCCTAAGCTATCTTCTCGATTTAGATTCCAACTCTTCAGCCTGTAAACCTGCTTCTTGAAGGTCTTTAAAGTTTTTGACCAATATTCCCCTAATTCTAGTGCCAATACTAGTCAGAGCCCCCTAATAACCATCCGAACTTGTGCTCTCTTTATAGGCTTGGTGGTCACCTTTAAAGCTGCCTTCTTCTATCTCTTGGTGTAGTCATTGAAGCCTTCACTAGTTCTTTGCTTTACAGACTCCAAGTCTTGCAATATGACCTCTAGATCAGAGTTATAAGCATAGTGCCTTTCGAAAGCTTTCATTAACTCTTTCCAATTTTCTTTAATAGTCTTTGGTTGGTTGAAGTACCATGTCTTTGCAAACCATTCCAATGACAATTCAAAAAAAATCTAACATGGTGTCTGTCGGAACCTGAATGCCTTTATGAGTAGGACGTTCTAACAAACATAAGTCTTTTTATTCTGGGTTCTTATGAACTTCAGGAGTTCAAGCATACAAAAAATAGCTAGAAGCCTCATAGGTTTGCGAGTAAATAATTCCTTGATGTATGTTCCTTCCTCAAAACCTTTAGCACCCAAAACCTTCTATATTGTCTCCAACTATTTGGTGAAGTCTTTAGATTAAGCACTCTCTTTTGCACTCTCAAGTTTGACCATAACAACAACAGTACTTCCCACTTTTCTAGTAAGCTTGCTCTTATGATACTCTTTCATCCCAAATTACCATAGGTTAATATGCCTCTATTGGTGCCTCTCCTTTATCAGTTCTATTAGTAAAAGTCTCCCCCTTTTTTAGAATCTCATTGTTGCACTTGTTCACCACCTCAACTATCCTTTCTTCCATCTTACGGTTGAAATCAATAATATTTTTTTCCAAGACCTTAAGTGGTAGTATGGTTGATTCTATGATTGGGTCAACTTTTTAGCTCAGACTCATTTGTCTTACTCTTCCTAGCAGGTCGGTTACACTTTTACTTTCATAAGGGTTTGGATGGAGCTATGATGGCTACAAATCAAGGGTTATCAACATGATGCGTGAGCAAGTAATTAATGCATGTATGCATGCTCCACATAAATCATTTCATAAAAGATCCTTCTTACCTTATTCCTCCCACACACAATGTCTAATGGCTCTTTCTTAGGTGGGTTCTCATTCTCATATCATCATAGGACAAAGAATGCCTGGGGTCACCTTGAACTGCGGAGGGTTAAAGCCTCAAAAGAACATATACACAATGGCAGTAAAAAGAAGAACCATTTACATTATTTGAAGAAATGTTTACGCAAAAGGAAAGGTATCCCTTCAAAGAGAGAGGGATGTATATAACAAGTATTTACATGGTGGGGATAGTTACATCCAAAGGGTAAGGTATACTTTGCGCTTACATTGGGAATACCAAACCATGTTCTTTGATGATTTTTAATCTACTTTAAAGGAGAAATGGAAACAAGTAGGGTGCTTTATTCTAAGGTACTAATGGTTCCAACATGTGTGAAATGGTTGAGAAGGTTGTTGTAGCTGATGGCTCCCATAAGTTAGAGGGGCGACTGTTGTGATGCCCCATTTGATGTAATCAAAGACACTAGGCTCATGAGTGATGAATCCTCTTCACAATCTCCTAAGTTTGAATGGAGCTTAAATCTCATGTTTAGAGAACCATTGATTTGTCTAAAGGCAACATAATGCTTGTGGTGAAGTGTGAAGGCTATATGAATGCAATGGACTTACTCAACAACAAGTTTAAAATATTAAAGTGAATCAAAGATTGTACAAGAAGTCAATTTCAAGTCCCTAGTGGAGTCATCATTATGAGTGCCTCGAGTTTTACTTGAACTAGTGGAATCTTACTTATGACTCCATCTTTTTATTGATCAATGATCAAAAGGATGAGGGTCTTTACATTAGTAATTGTCTCAAATATATGGTGAGTGTTTGGATCAATGGGCAATCCTTATTAAGCCTTGTGTAATTCAAGGGCCCAATTCCAATGTTATGGTCATCAGAGGACCAAACATGGGAGAATACATTAGTATTGTCCTTGGGAAATGTGGAGTTGCCACCCAACTTTGGTTGAGACACGAATTTAGGGAAGATAAAATTTGAACCTAATCTAACTCAATTAAAAGGCCCATTTCATCTTAACCCCATCAGAGATTAGGTTCGAAAATTGGGTATGGCTTGGGGAAGAGGTTAGGCACCCCCAAATTGCCTGAATATTAGGGTATGACCATCAAACATCTTTAGTTCACTTTTAATATTTTAATTGAGTTATTAATTATTCCAATTAAAGGCCCTCAACATGCTTATGCGCAATCAAGTCAATCATATCATTCCATCTGTCTAAAGTGGATTGGGGTTATGCATTATCGTATAGGGGTTATCATGCATATCCATAAGTCCATATATCATATACATAACACAAAAGGGATGGGGGATCATGTGACATAACATAAGAATTAACATACATATTCATATACATCACATATCATAATTACCATAATCACATGGGATGATGGTAAAGACTAAATAATGGTCTAATCCAAATAAGAACACCCACACCCAAAGGGAAAGATCAAGTTAGTGATCAAATGCAAAAAGGAAACAACTAAAACACATGAACATAGCCACATTACCATGAGTCCCATGCAAAGGTGTTGAAGTAAGAATCTAAGTCCATAATATTACATCCCAACATCACCTGAAAAACATTAAAAAAATTACAGCATAGGTATATGCATTATGAAGAGCAAGAAACCATAAACATGTGATGTAAAGCATAATGGAGGATTTTTGATGACCTAAGGCTGAATCACTTCTAAAGTGATCCAAAGGTTGATGAATCCTCTCTCTTGCTGCTCTAAAAAGAGTTAGGCATCCATAGACATTATTAACCATCATAAAGGTTATAATGCAATTAGCAAAAGAGGGATTATAAGGCCAAAATACTATTCACTTATTTTAATCATAAGCTATCAGAAGAAAAACTCTCAAGATCATCGGAACACTAAATTTGTCACTTGGTCATTGCCCTAAAGTAATCAAAACATAGCCATAATCATCATTAAGCCAAAATGGAAGAATAAAAACATTAGCACAAAATGAAACATAAGAACCACATCAAAACCTATACAAACTCTACTTTTAAGTGAATAAAGGTCATAGGCCATTGGGCCTCATCCTATTCTACCACTAGAGTTATGAAAGACCATATAAAGTTGCATTAAAAAGAAGAAATCCAAAAAGATAAAAGATAAAAGATAAAATTTTTTAGCAAAACTAGTGTAGGAAAATACGACAGTATAGCCCATTGTAGGGGTTATATAGCCCAATTCTTGGGCTATACATATTATATTCAAGTCTGTACAACCCCAAATTCTTGGGTTTTATAAAATAGAAAGAAAATAAGAGGAAAAAAAAGAAGGGGGAAATAGGGTTTCTCAAGATGTCTTTAAGTGTTCTTTTGCTCAAAGGCTCATAAGTTCAATAATTTCCTCTAAATGCACAAAATAATAAGAATCTAAGCCATGTTTTACCTTGGAAATGTGTTAGGGTTTATGGTTTCTATATTAAGTGATGTTCAAGGGTAAATTTTGGCAGAGTAACCTTAGTGTTGTCCAAGCCTTTTCTTATCTTCAAATAAATGGGTGTATATAGATGTTGGATGAGCACACAAAGCCAAAAATGGTTCTGGCTATAACTTGTCTGCATCTAATCATAAAAAAGGAGATAGATCTCTTAGAATTATGGTTTGCATATGGGTTGTACACCTAAGAATGGACTTTACATCCATTTATCAAGGTTGTATAGCCCTACTTTATAAAGGGGGTGATGCAAACAAGCCCAATTGGCCTATTGAAGTTAAAGTTTGAAGCATATAACTTAAAGCCCAAGGTTGGCGCATGGAGCAAATTAAAAGATGCTTGGAACTTTGGATTCTTCAAAAGGTACAATTAGCTTAATTCAATAAAGCCCAACATGTGAAGGTGACTAAGGCCCAAGTTCATTATTTGCATTTAGTCAAGGCAAGATTAAAGAGCTTAAATGTGTTCTTAGGAAAATAAAGCCCACAACAAAGCCCAAAGTTAAAGATACTTCTAAGATTGCTTAGTTGGCACTGTCTTCTTATTCTCTTTAGGATTACTCCTTATTGACTGAATTCTTCTTCTTCCTTTTGGATTAGGATTTCTTTGTTAGTATTTATTTTTGTGAGTAACTAAGAAAGATTCTTGCTAGATATTAACTTGAGAAGACCAAATGCCATGTGGATCAATCACAATACATTCTTTTGGCTCTTAATTCATTAGGATGCTTTATTTTAACATGTTTTTTTGCATCCAACTCATTATGATCAAATTGACACTTAGGAATTTAGAGTATTTCTTCTTTATTTCATTAGTGTGGGTTTCAAGTATGTAAGGCTATATGTACCCACGTATTTGATTAAACATAAAAATAATTGATAATTGTTCTTTTTGCTTAATTGCTTTGTGAGAGTTTATTCTCTTTTTTAAGCTCTTGAAAGAACTTGGTGAAGTTGTTAAGTTGATTTTTTAATAACTTTACAAATTAGTTAATTTAAGTGCAAATTGGCTTTAGCTAATATAGGTTTAGGATTAACAACCTTTAAATCTTTATAATTCAAGTTGTTAGAAATATGTTTTTTATAAGTCTAATTAGGATTTAAAGTTCTTTAAACTTGATTCTTGAAATGATCCTTTGTAACGACCTTTTTCATTTACCAATCATGGCATTCATGTCCAAAAAAGCATATGCATAAAGGTTGATTCTTCATACATACTCAATCCAACACATACTTATTGTACATATATGTTAACTAATGTTCAAGGCTAGTGACTATAAACTAGTTTTTATCTAGATATATGTAAATGATACAAGGAGAGAGAGAAAGAGAGTTGGAATTCAGTGTACAACATATGGTCCTTGTGTCTTTATGCAAAACTCTATGCACCAAAGTATCCAAACCCTATGCTTAAGGATCTGAAAAAAATAATTGTGATTTGGTGAGTTGCGACTCAATGAATAAAAATAATGATCATATTCTTATGGCACAACCAATAATTAAATATCATCAGGATGCATTACAAGTATAAGAATTGACTATGTAAGTGCAAATACAATAGATTGATTTTGTCGTGACCTTGTAAGGGAAATACTGCTCTCAGGAATTCATGTGATTCAAGTGACATTTGATTTTGTTAGCCAACATATAACAAGTGAATCATTTGATCAATAAAATGTGCACAATAGGACATATTGGTCCCTTTTCCAAGTAATTTATAAGTGTTTGACAAGCTGATCACAACATCGTTTTAGGTCCATATGTAAGTGTTCATTCACAATGGTATACCAAGTAATCATTAAGAGCATATAATTCTCACTTGACTTGTATTCACATATAAAATGTGACAATTCAATCGCGTATACATGTAATAGAACCTAATCATATCGTAAAATTATTACACATACACATTAAAATCTAATTATGGTTTTTACTCACCTTCTAATGCGACCAACCTTTATGGTAGGTTGAGTTCTCTCTCTAGGGCTTCCTCAAAGTGTTGAGATCTTAACATATGATGCATACATGGTTATAAGTATGTCAAAATGATTATGAATGCTTGGTATGCAACTATGGTATGAACCATGCAAGTGGACCTAGTGTTTATGCATATTTTCCTTACATGGCAGCTTGACCTTGCTACACTCTCACAATAATAACTCTAGATACACTTATCCAAATGACTTGATTCTTTTTTTTTTTCAAATAAATGAGACACAAAATGATACAACACAATTAAATTTCAAGTCAATATAAGATATATAGAAAATGTGGTGAATTTTTGAATTTTGCCTTGTTTCAATGTCATCTTAGTCTAAGTAGGTCTTACAATCTTGGCTATATCAAAAATTGTACAAATCTAATTACAAATCTGATTTACCAAAAGTACAAACAAGGAACATTTTTCATGTTTTACTCATTGTCTAATTCAATTTATAAAGTCACCAAAACAAATGACCAATCTTAGGGTGAACAGGTTTTTGACATGTTGATAATCAGTCATGATGAAGGAGAAATATCTCATCAACCATGAAAAACTTGGAAAACATATTTTATAAGAATGTATATCTAACATAAATATACAAATTTTAAGTTTTTCACATAATCAAATTCAGATTCTATGGCCATCAAATTATTATAAAACAAAATTAAAAGACTGATGAGGTTTCATTGGATTTAGGGAAAGTCACAATCAATGAGCCTTATCTATTTCCACACAACAAATTAAGAAAAAATGATTTATAGGTATTTATATGGGATATAACCCTACAAATTTCATGTTTTGCACTATGTCTAAATCAACACATAAGGTCATTAAAATATATGAAAACAGAAAAACTGAAGAGATTTTAGTTAGTTGTGAATCAACCCTAATGAAGGAGCCATATCTCCTCACACACACCAAATTAATCAAAAATGTTTTACATGTATTTAGATGTGGCATAAAGCTCCAACTTTCATAGTTTACACTTTCCTTAATTCCTCTACCAGGGTTATGAAATCATGGGTAAAAATCTGCTCTAACAATAAAACTAACACAATCATCTCTTGTTTCTTTTGAGTTTCAACCTCTATACATGAGCTCTACCTCAAATTATTCCATAATTCTTCCTAATCATGCATATATAACATGTTATGAGGGAGGAAATTCATACGAGAAGAAGATAAAATCACTTACTTCTTTTTCCAAAACTAGAAAAGCTTAGGGTTTCCTCCAAGCTACTCTTCTCCCTCTTCTTCTTCTTCTTCTTCTTCTTCTTCTTCTTCTTCTTCTTCTTCTTCTTCTTCTTCTTCTTCTTCCTCTTTTATTCCTTTCTTTCTTTCTATTTTTTGCACACACTTACATTTTTGGATCTCCAATCTGATCTTAAAAGATCAAAATTTTAATTTGTATACCTACCTTAATAAGACAAAATCATGGTGTCTCACTACCATTGATTGGAACTTCAATATTCCTGTTTTAGTCCTTCTTCTTCCCTCTTTCATGACCTCCATCCATCTCCTAATCCCCATATGCTCCTTCTACTTTTAAATAAGCTCTAAAACACCATTATTTATGATGATATATCATGCATATAATATAAGATAATTTTTCATGGAACTATACAAACATTACATATATGTTGAAGTGTCCCAAATGCAATGGTGCAAGTGTCATCATCGTGCTTATCCAATTCACATATCTAAATAATCATTTATCCATTGCATATGTTCATGTGGGATTGCAAATTATTTATGCAATGAATATGTTCATGTAAGAATGCCAATAAATGTGGATAGGGATGTTACATTCTTAGCAAATTGGTTAAAGCATACGAATTTGGGAAATCAATCTCCCTTGTATGTATTATTTGGTATCAAAGCTTAAGGTTTCAATTATAAAATATGTATCCTTTTATGCATTTGTTCATTGTGTTTGCATTTTGTTGTTTTTCTCTTCAATTCGGCCTGATCTTAACCATTGTGTTCAAATTCATTTCTTCACTTTTTCTTCAATCAAATCTATTTGTTTCACCTTATTTAATTGTTATTTCATCATTAAATTATATTCTAAGTTATTTTCCATCATCAAAAATACAAAAAGTCCTAAAATTGCAATTAGCGTGCTTGTTGATCCAATTTAGGTCCAACACCTTTTTTGTATTCAAATATGTTTTATTTTACTTTAAATTACTAAATTAGGTTGTTATATCATTCCATATCAAATTTCATCAAAATTTCATACTTTTGCAAAATTTCTTAAATTAAGGAACTTTGTAAAATATGCTAATTTTTCTTGTTCTAGTTGGATTTCTTTGTTTCTTTCAATCCTAATTCATTTTATTTGTGGATTAACCTTTATTTTGTGTTTAATTCAGATTAGAACAGATTTATTGAAAAAAAATCCCTAAAATTTAGGAACTTTGCAAAAAATTTCCTAATATTTGGGAAGAACTTGCAATTTGATTGGTTCTTTCTTTCCATTCAATTTCCTTCATTGTTTTCTATCCAAATTTGTTTTTCTTCATGGATTAATCATTCTTGTGTCCTTAATTATGGATTTGAAGTGTTTAATTCAATAAATTCTTTAAAATTTGAAAATTTGCCAAAATTTTCCTTAAATTAAGGAAACTTAATTTTTAGCTTGTTTCTTACAATTTCCTTATCCTTTTTCATTTCAATTTGTTTATTTTTGTTGCTAATAATCTTTTTGGTGTTTCTTGGTGTATAGGGCAAAACCTTATCACTAAATTCAAGAAAGGGCAAAAATTACCAAAATGCCCTTATGCTTCTGTGACATCCCATTTAATAATCATTTAAATTTCTCTCTAAGTTTTTCCATTGCCATTTAAAAGACTTGATTAAAATTTTTTTTTCACTATGTCTCTTGTTCACCACTTAGTAATTATTTACAACAAAAAATACATGAATAATCAAACTAAAATACTAACTAACTGCATACTGGCTCAACCTCTATTACACTGCTAGACAGCGACTTCGAAAAGTATACTAGATGCAATCTTTAGTCTACTCTTCCTGAAATAAGATTTCATACAAAAGAGTGAGTTTGCATACTTAGTAAGCAAATGCATAACGATACTTCAATCTCAATTAACGTAAAAATATTTAAACATAAATAACTCATCATCATATCCATATACGAAATAAAGAGTTTTTCCTCTTAAATGCTACATAGGCTATCAAAGGTTATTGCCACACGTGATGTCATAAATTGCTACCACATAGATTATAGATATCACTGCCACAAAGGCTTTCTTTTTTAGTTGCCACATAGGCTATAAATATTGTTACCACACAGGCTATAGATTTCATTGCCACACAGGCTACCAAAAGTTCTTGCCAAGCAAGTTATTATAGCATTGCCACACAGACTATTATATCATTGCCACATAGGCTATTATATCATTGCCACACAGACTATCATCTCATTGACACACATGCTATCAAATTTTATCCCCACATAAGCTATCAAATATTATCGCCACATAAGCTATCAAATATTATCGCCACATAGGCTAGCAAATATTATCGCCACATAGGCTACCAAATATTATCGCCACATAGGCTACCAAATATTATCGCCACATAGGCTATCAAATATTATCGCCACATAAGCTATCAAATATTATCGCCACATAAGCTATCAAATATTATCGCCACATAGGCTATCAAATATTATCGCCACATAGACTATCAAATATTAACGCCACATAGGCTATCAAATATTATCGCCACGTTGGCTATCAAATATTATTGCCACATAAGCTATCAAATATTATCGCCACATAGGCTATCAAATATTATCGCCACATAGACTATCAAATATTAACGCCACATAGGCTATCAAATATTATCACCACGTAGGCTATCAAATATTATCGCCATATAGGCTATTAAATATTATCGCCACATAGGTTATCAAATATTATCCTTTCAACCAATCAACTATAAATCCAACAAAATTTCAGCAATATAATGACTAATAATAACATTCGTAACTTTGGAATCTCATATCACCACTTACTCCCATTCCCCAGTCATAATTTATCAACATCTCATGCAAATAAATAAATCTAGAATATACCAATCTTTTATCTATGTATACCACAATATGATCACATTAAACAACATTTCATTCCACTGAAATATATGGCATTTAACCCATCACACGTATAGTACCATTAGCTATTTACTTACCTCCTCCTTCAAGCTTATTTAGTCGTGGATGGTCCTAGCTTATTCTCACTATTATCCTCAATGCCTCGAAGACCTATTTCAATACACCAATTCAATTCATGATGATAAAGCAAGATTTTCATTTTGTTATGCAACTAGGACATGATTCGTGAAATGGACCTAGTATTTATGCATATTTTCCTTATATGGCAGACTGAGCTTGCTATACTCTCACAGCAATAACTCCTGATATACTCATCCAAATTACTTGATTCTTTTTTTTTCAAATAAACTAAACACATAATGATACAACTTATTCAAATTTCAAGCCAATATCAGACACATAAATGTGGTGAATTTTTAAATTTTGCCTTATTGCAATGTCATCTCAGTCTGAGTAGGTCTTACCTTCTTAGGTGTATCTCAAATTGTACCAATCCAGTTGTAATAGTAATCTATCACTAGTTACAAAACATATAAAGGAATATTTTTCATGTTTTACTCATTGTCTAATTCAGTCTATAAATTCACCAAAACAAAGGACCAATCTCAGGGTAAGCAGATTTGTAACATGTTGACAAATAGTCATGATAAAGGGACCATATCTCAACAACCATGCTGGATTTGGCAATAATATTTCACAGGCATGTAGATCAGACATAAATATAAAAGTTTCAAGTTTATACCATCATCAAATTATGAATCTATGGCCATCAAATTCTTGGAAAATAGATTCAAAAGAAATGTGAGGTTTCATCCCAATACAGAGTCAGTCCCAATCAATGAGCCATATCTCTTTCCACACAGAAAATCAATCAAAAATGATTTACAGGTATTTAGAGAGGACATAAAGCTACAAATTTCATGTTTCACTATTTGTCAAAATCAAAACATAAAGCCATCAAAATATAATAAAATAGAAGACTGAGATAATCTCGGTCCGAATTTGACCCAGTCCTACTGAAGGAGTCATATCTCCTCACACACATCAAATCAAGAAAAACCGTTTCATAGGAATTCATATGAGACATAAAGCTACAACTTTCATATTTTGTACTTTCCTGAATTCCTCTTCTAGGATTATGAAATTGTGGATGCAAAATTCTGTTCTGATAATAAAATACAGCACAAACAACTCTTGTTCTCTTGGATTCAACTTGCATCCAAAAGCTCTACCTCAATTACTCCATAATTTTCACTAACCATGCATGATTAACATGTCATGAGAGGTTAATTTTAGTTGAGAAAAAGATAAATTAACTTACCTATTATCGCAAAATTAGAAAACCTTAGGCAGCTCACTCTTCCCTCTCTTCTTCTTCTTCTTCTTCTTCTTCCTTTCTGTCTTTCTTCCTTAGCTCTCTCTTCGTTTCTGGTATAAATCACGGTTTTCCTCTTAATTCTAACCCTAATTATCAGATATAAACTTATTATAACAATATAAAATCATAGTGCTTCATTTCCATTGGTTGGAAGTTCACTTTCTCTTTTAGTCCCTTTTCTTCACTCCTTAAGCACCTCCATCCATCTCTCAATCCCTATATGCTCCTTATACTCTTAAATAAGTTCTATAACACCATTATTTATGATGCTTTAACATACACATAACATAAGACAATTTTCCATCTATACAAACACTACATATATCTTCAAGTGTCCCAAATATAACGGTGCAAGTATCATTGTCATGCTTCTATAAATCGCATGACTAAATGATCATTTATCCAATGCATATGTTCATGTGGGATTTCATATCATTTATGCAATGAATATGTTTATGTGATAATGCCAATGAATATGGATAGGGATGTTACAGCTTCTAATTCGGCTTTGACTAGTTCTATTGCATTATTTTTGTGATTTCATTGCTTCATAGTTGTAATTTAGCTTCAATTTAAAATAAAAAATAAAAAAGTACATAAAAGAAAGGAAAGGACATAAAAAGAAGAAGAAGAAAAGAATATAAAATAAAAGAAAAGAAAGAAAAGAAGTTAATTGCAAAGATTTCAAATTTGTTGATTTGTAAACTTTGAATTCCGGCTTAATCAAATTTCCTATCTATTTTTCTTTCTTCAAGCTTTGCAAAATTTGATTTCTTTCTAATTTTCTCAAATTGCAAATTGGCCTTGATTTCTAACTAACCTTGTTTTCTTCCTTCTATTGGTTTTTAATCCAGTTCCTTTGTTATCTATAGTCATTATTTGGAATTGCTTGTTTGTTAAGTAATTAAAGATTTATTTAACACTAGTAACTTTAGTTCCTTAAGAACTTGAAGAAAATAACAAAGAGAGGTAAAATATAAGAGTGTGTGAGATCATAAAAGGGAAAAAGACTTATTGTGTGAAACAAGAGTGTAAGTGTCATCTTTTTTAGTGTAAACATGTAAGGGAGTGATTTTATGAGGATTTTTTTTTTACTAACCATGATAGATCCTAATGGTGATCTGGAATGGAAGCTCTTCATGAAAGCTAAGCAAAAAAGAGTTATGAATAGGCAAGGTGTGAAAGATAAAAGCTAGCTAACAAACCAATGCCAATATAATGCAACCTAGGCATGGTAGACATGTACATAAGGATGATGGTTATTCTATGGAGGATAGCTTCCTATGTCATAACAAGCAAGATGGCAATTTAGGTATCATAAAGATGAAAATACCTGCTTTTCATGGTAAAAATGATCCCAAAGCTTATACAGCATGGGGAAAGAAGGTATATTGTATTTTTGAATGTCATAACTATAGTGAAGATAAGAAAGTAAGGCTTGTTACTGTAAATTTGTTGATTATGCATTTGTATGGTGGGATCAATTGAAATTAATAGACATTGATATAGGGAAGATCCTATTATAACTTGGCATGAGATGAAAAGAATCATGAGAAAAAGATTTGTTGCTTTATATTATTATAGAGATTTGCTTAACCATTTGTAAGGACTGGCGTGAGGAAATAGAAGTATGAAGGAATATTATCAAGAGATAGAGATTGCTTTAATCCATGTCAACATTAAGGTGGATGGTGAACAAACTATTGCTTGGTTTCTTAATGGGCACAATAAAGAAATAACTAATGTGGTGGAGCTACAACAGAATGTGGATTTGGAGGATACATACCATATAGCCCTAAAGGTCGAAGTGCAAATTAGAGGTAAAACTTTCAAGCCTAATTTTCCTTCTTTTAATTGGACTAACAAGTGGAAAGATGTAGAAAGGCCTAATGTAAAGGCCAAAGTTGAATTGTACCAAGGAGGCAAAGAATAAGGGAAGCCCAAGTTTGAACCCAATAAAGCAGAATCATCCACGTCTAAACTCAATCTTGTCAAGTGTTGTTTTAAATGTAAAGGGCATGGACGTGTAGCTAGGGAGGGTCCAAATAAAAAGACCATGGTTATTATAAATGGGAATAATTAATGTAAAGATAGTGATAGTGCTGTAGAAAGTGATCTCGATATGCTCCCACTTATAGATGCTAATGATGAAGATCTTTTTTAGATTAATAACAAAGAGCTTTCATTTACATGGAGATCTTTGAGTGCCCTAATTAAGGAAGATGATGTGTAAAGAGAAAATATCTTCCAAACAAGGTGTAAGGTCCAAGGCAAGGTATGTTCTCTAATCATTGATGGTGGTTCATGTACTAATGTCGCTAGTACTTATATGGTGGAGAAATTGAACTTACCTACTATTAAACATCCTATGCCTTATAACTTGCAATAGTTGAATGATAATAGTGAAGTTAAGGTTTACCAAGTAAGTTGGAATTTCTTTTTCAATGGGCAAACATCATGATAAGGTTCTTTGTGATGTGGAGCCAATACAAGCTAGTCATATATTATTGGGGCGACCATCGTAATATGATGTAAGGGCTAAGCATGATGGGTTTGCTAACACTTACGAGTTTGATTTTCATGGTAAAACTATTGTACTCAATCCTTTATCTCCTCAACAAATTTATGAGGATCGAAAAGCATTAAGAGAGAGAAAGCGTGCACAAACAAGAAAAAGAATTAGCATGACAAAAGAAGAGCTATAAGAAAACCCATAAAAGGTGCGAGCAAATAGTGGAAAAAAAGAGGAGAAAATGGATGCACATAAAAAAAAGAGAGAGAGGTGCATGCAAAAGGATAGGGTGTTCAAAAGAAAACCCTATTGATAAAAGAGAGTGGTGTGATTGAAACCAATTCTTCCAAGGTCACAACCATGAATGGATGTATTACACTACTAACAAGCTTTATAATCTTTTATATCTCTTTTACAAGGTTATGAAATTTGTTTTCAAAAGAAGTGCCTAGTAAGTAAGATGACCTAACTCGTACTACTTTTGATGGAGCTAAATTGAAGAGCAAGGTTGTAAATTTTTATAAAATGGAGTTTTCTAATCATTGTTTAGATATTTGTGCTTGTTTTATGTGTTCTAGGTGTAGATCTTTTTGTTTTAATTATTATTTTTATTTTTCTAATTTGTTTACTTTTTTAAATTCATGCTTTTACATTTTATAGGATTTCTTTTACTCTAAACATTCTTCTTTTTGTTTTAATTCCCTTAAACCTTTGTTTAATTCTTCTTTTTATCTTAGGCGTTGGTTACAAGGAAAATTTTCTTTTGATTTCAAAGGTTCTTTTATTCTAGTTTCTTTATGAATTTAAATTCTCATTATTTGAGTTTTAATTCTTTTCTAAAACCTAGATTTTCTCTATCTAGTATTTTTGTTAAAAAGAAATTTGATGCTTTAGTGTTTATCCGCACTAGGTGGAAAATGTTTTATGGAATTTTAACTTATTCTTTGATTGCCTTTTATAATATTTTCCTTTTTCTTTAATTTGTATTAACCTTATTTTAGGTTTTATTCAATTAATCTTTGATCTAGGTAGAAAGACTAACTCTTTACATGGTAAGATTCACTTTGGATTCTTTGTTAGTATTAGACTTATGTTTGGATTTGGTTTTTCTTATAGGCTAAGATTTGAGGATGAATCTTTCCAAAGAGAGAAGGAATAAAGTAAACAAGCCCAATTGGTCCATTGAAGTTAAAGTTTGGAGCATGGAACTTAAAGCCCAAAGTTAGTGCATTGAGCAAATTAGAAGATGCATAGAACTTAGACTCTTCAAATGGTAAAATTAGGTTGATTTAATAGAGCCCAATATGTAAAGGTGACTAAGGCCCAAATTCATCAATTGCATTCTGCTGAGGTAAGATTAAAGAGCCCAAATATGTTTTTAGGGATATAAAGTCCATAATAAATTCTAAGGTCAAAGATACTTCCAAGATTTGCTTAGCTGACATTGTCTTCCTATTCTCTTTAGGATTACTCCTTGTTGGTTGAATTCTTCTTCTCCCTATTGGATTATGATTTCTTCATTAGTCTTTTATTTTTGTAAGCAACTAAGAAAGATTCTTACTAGATACTACTTTATGAAGGCCAAATACCATGTGGACTAATCACAAGACATTCTTTTATTACTTAATTCATTAGGATACTTTATTTTAACATATTTTTAGGTCGCCAATACATTATTACAGAATTTGGTCTTAAGAATTTAGGGTTTTGCTTATTTATTTCAATAGTTAGGGTTTCAGGTATGTAAGGTTATATATACCCACTCATTTCGTTAAACATAATAATAATTTATGATTATTCTTTTGGCTTAATTTCTTTGTGAGAATTTATTCTCTTTTTTGAGTTCTTAAAAGAACTTTGTGTAGTTGTTAAGTGGATTTCTGAATAATTTTGCAAATTAATTAATTCTAGGCTTAAATTGGCTTTAACTAATATAGGTTTAAGATTAACAACCTTTAAATCTTTATAATTCAGTTGCTAGAAATAGATTTTTTAGAGGTCTAATTAGGATTTAGAGTTCTTTAAACTTGATTCTTGAAACGATCCTTGGAAATTCTGTTGGACTAGGATAATCAATCCTAGGTTTAGAACCTCTTTTGATCTTGACAAAGTAGATTGATCATCACTAATATTTCAAATAAGTGTTGTTTTTGCAGAATTGAATCAATCTCTCAAGAAGAATTGAAGAAGTTGATG
>CATIWR010616705.1:0-11938 GCA_949677035.1 Omphalea diandra | reverse complement strand
AAGAACAATTGACACATGGACTAGTCGTTAGACACAAACGGTGTTTTCAGCGCAATTGGAAATTCGTGACTATGATAAGGTAGTAGCGACCGCAACTTCCGCTTGACAAAAATTTAATGCTGAATCTGCTTAACACATATTGGAGATTTGTTGATAGTTTTAGAGTAACGTCTCTTTGGTGGATGTGGGCTATAAATACTCCATCAAACTGATGTTAATGCAAGAGAAGAACTATTAGTAGTGCCAAAACTCTTGCAAAGTTAATTCTTTACTTTAATTTCTTATTTCTTTGTACATAGTTTGGTGTGAGCTTTAAACACCTTGTGTAGGGTTTGAGAGTGAGCCCTTGAATAGAAAACTTTTGGTTAGGTTTCAGGGTTAGCCTAATTGTAAAACTTTTGTATAGGTTGAGTTTTAGCCTTGGAAAAACACTTGTAAGGTTTGGTGTGAACCTAAACACTAGATTGAGTGTTAGCTTTAGGAAAACACCTGTAAGGTTTGGTGTGAGCCTAAACACTAAGTTGAGTGAAACACTAGTGATTAAGTGAAACACCTAATTGGTAAATTAGGGAGTCGATGTAGGGTTGGTTAATACCCGAACCACTATAAAACTATTGTATTCATTCTTCTCCTACCCTTTCTCTAATCTTTCATTTTTGTGAGCTTCCTCTAAAAGTCAAAAGTTCAAATTTACCACTAATTCAACCCTGCTTCTTCTTGGTGCACTAGGGCCAATAAAGACTATATAAAAAATTTGCCTCAGATGGTGTACATTATGTGTTTACCATTGTTGATGACTAGGGCAACTTAAACTTTTCATATGAAAACAAAACAACACTCTCCATATTCATCCATTTATGTAATGTGATCCAAAATCGATTTGAATGAAATGTTAAAACCATTAGGACAAATAATGGCTTAGAGTTCATCAATCATGAGTTCTAGCATTATCTTTCACAAAAGGGCATTGTACACTAGAAAACTTATGTTTACACACCCTAACAAAATGACATAGTCAAGAGAAAACATAAACACCTTTTACAAGTAGCAAGAGCTTTGATGTTCTAATCTAATTTACCTAAAAAATTTTAAGGTCATTCTATACTTATGGCTGTATACATGATTAACATACTACCTACTGAGTTTTTAGCCTGAAAATCACATTTTGAAGTCTTCTTTGGTAAACCACCCGATTATTCAACCTGTAAATCATCTGGTTGTTAATGTTTTATAACAAACACATATCCGCAAAAAAAATTTGATCAAAGAGCTTTTGAATGTGTGTTTAGTGGTTATAATCCTAGTCAAAAGGTTTTTAAAGTCGATGATCTTGATGCTCACAAATTGTATGTTTCTAAAGATGTAATTTTTTATCAACACATTTTTACTTTCCAACACATATATGTCACTATTGAAACCTCTGCTATGCTACCTTTACCTATCTCAGATACACATTTTTGTCAATGTTTTATAACAAACACATATCCACAAAAAAAAATTTGATCAAAGAGCTTTTGAATGTGTGTTTAGTGGTTATAATCCTAGTCAAAAGGTTTTTAAAGTCGATGATCTTGATACTCACAAAGTGTATGTTTCTAAAGATGTAATTTTTCATCAACACATTTTTACTTTCCAACACATATATGTCACTATTGAAACCTCTTCTATGCTACCTTTACCTATCTCAGATACACATTTTTCTCCCACATTTATTGATGATTCCTAATCTCAAAATAAACACATCCATGACCCTGCACTTGTGCTTAAACATTCATCTTTGCAAAGTCATGAGTCGACTGAACCCATTTGACCTAGTAATGCATTAAATACCCTTAGGAAAAGCACTAAAACCAAAACCAGACCTGCATGGCTTAGTGATTATGTCACTAGCTTTTCTAAAGGTCCTTCCAGTTCCATGATAACTCGTTAACTTATCCAATATATCTATTCACCTCATACACTGTCAACCTTTTCATTTAACAACCCACAAATGTTGGTTGCATCATATATGTCATTTTTTTTATTAATTTGTCAAGTGTTAAAGAGCCTACTTTATATAAACAAGTCATTACTAATGTTGAGTGGTTGAAAGTTATGGATGTTAAAATTATAACATTAGAAAAGAACAACACTTGGGATTTGACTACTCTTCTAAAAAGAAGTAAGGCAATAGGCCCAAAATGGATTTTCAAATTGAAACTCAAACCTTATAAGACTATAGAAAGGCATAAGGCTAGACTTGTAGCAAAAGGGCATCATCCAATTAAACGAGTTAATTATTTTGATAGTTTATCCCTTGTTGCCAATCTAGTGATTATGAGAAGTTTTTTAGCATTATCCACTACTAAATCTTGGCTAATCCACCAAATAGATATTAACAATGCTTTGTTGCATAGAGATCTTATTGAAGAAGTGTATATGAAACCACTAGAGGGATACACTAAATGTCAGCAAGTTAAACAAGTCCATTTATGGTCTAAAGTGGGCTTATTGATAATGGATTACTTATATTCTTAAGGATTTGTCATTAATCTTTCACTTCCCATCCCTTTATAGCGTGAGAATAAGACAACAATTCATATCTCTGTCAATCTTATTTTTCATGTATGTGCAAAATATCTTGACATAGATTGCCATTTAGTTCGAGAGCAATACAAAAAAGTGTTCATCAAACTTCAACATATTTCCTCTTTCCAGTAATTAGCTGATATTTTCACCAAGTCTTTAAATGGACCTTAGTTTTGTGTGTTAATTTTCAAATTGGGTTTGATAGATGTCCATCAAACACCAATTTGAGGGGGAGGTGTATAGTATAACAAGCAACACAAAAATGGAGAAGATGTGAAAAAGTATATTGTCGGGTATCAATGCAATAAATCTCCATTAACATAAGAATATCTTTATCTCCAAGAACAAGGTTAGTTACATAGGTTATAGTGTGAAATTAGTTAGAAATATTTTTTTATTACTTAGATATGAAGTACACAAATTATATATTACAATAGCTTGTACACTGTAAATATATTGCTAAGTTATAAAATTATAATTGAACTTGTTCTCACTTTATTTCTCTTAAGCTTCATGCTCTTTTAAGCTTTAACTTGCACAAAGAGATATCTTACGGCTTATCAGTAAGAGACCCAATAATTGTCCCAAACAACATAAAAGACCCAAAGCCAACAATAAAATAATATGTTAATTGTATTCATAAATGATTAAATATAAAAATAAATTAGTATTTCATTCCCTATAATTTATTGGCACGTGTAACCAAATACTGTTGAGTGGGATCATTATAAATTGACCCTTTGCCATTGCTATTATTATTTTTGTTTTAAAATGCAAGAACAAAACATCATCTTTTTCCTTTTTGAAATTTAAATTTCTTTGCTAGAATAATGAGAAAGAACATTCGAACTTCCAATATAGGGCACTAGTATTCTTTGGCACCATCATTATTAATGATAAATCATTTTCAAGTACTGCTCGACTTGTCGAAAGACATTCTTTTAAATATTGTAACCCGAATGTCATCGCAACAACTTATTGACATTAGGGAAAGGTCCCTAATTGTGGCATATGTTAGATAGAGGCTCTACAACTCAAGACGACAACTTTCAAAAATAAGAAAAAGAAAAATCTATGAACTTTACATCTAATATTAGGGCTAAGCATGGTTCTTGGAATATATATTTATATATTATGGATGATATATTTATTCAATAAAAATAATGCATTATCAAATTATATAATTATATTATGTATAATATTAACATTAATTATAATATTATTATACATTATGTGTAAATAATGTATTATAAATATGTAATATACTATATAATAAGTATATATACTTATAACCAAATATATAATATATAATCTAACCACACATATTTAATATATAGTTTAACTATATATCATATCCTGCACAATTTATATATAATTTATACATATATTATTAGTATGTTGATCTCAATTTAATATATTGCATTAATTTAATTTGTATAGAATAAAATAATAATATAAAATTTTTATAAGGGAGATTTGAATTTAATTGAGTATTATAATTTTTTAAATTTAGAACTAAAATCAAATCAAAATAAATTGAACTGAACCGAACCAATCAAAATTAAATAATTGAACTAAACTGGACCAATTTTTTCTATCCAATTTGATCTAGTTTTTTATTTTTTAGTCTTAATCTTGGTCCTTTAATTTTTAAAAGACCGATAATTTAATCCGGTCTTAATGTTTTTTAAAACGCAAACTAGACTAGACCATGCTCAACCCTATCCAATATTTTTTATTGTTGGAATTGAGATTCTTTTCCAATTTGAAGATTTTGATTGCTACATAAGACTTAAAAGAAGAAGATGTTGAATGTGAAACGCAAATACTTGTTAAGAATGGCATGAATGTCATAAGGGGGCTCTCATGGAATCTAAGTCTTATTTTATGAAATTCAGAATGACCATATAATAATGATTATTAATCTTTTTCATAATTAGAAGTGATTATCCAACTCCCAAACTCAATAGAAATATTTAGGAGCTATGTTTTTATGGATATTGGTCTTGACATGTCCTGTTTTGTTATCATAGCTAACAAATGAATCTTTCTGTTTGACTGAAATCCAAGTTTGATTAACTATTATAAATAATATTGGGAAAATTGAAAGAGATAAAAAATAACTCTTGATTTTGAATTATCTGTCAAAATAGTATTCTATGCAAAGATTCAAGTGAAAGAAAATTAATAAGTTTGAATTATAGGTTGATGGAATCGTTCATG
This sequence comes from Omphalea diandra, assembly GCA_949677035.1. Classification (NCBI taxonomy): domain Eukaryota; kingdom Viridiplantae; phylum Streptophyta; class Magnoliopsida; order Malpighiales; family Euphorbiaceae; genus Omphalea; species Omphalea diandra. Next base: position 7,147 of record CATIWR010616705.1, on the reverse strand, counting down.
ACTCCAATACCATCATGTTTCAATGTCAATAAAGTTGACGTGTTAAAAGGCCAGTTGGCTGTTAGCGTACGAAATGCATTCACCAATTTCTTTTTGTGAAATTTTGGTGAAGTTCTATCATTATTTATAATTTATAAGGTATTACATAAATTTTTTTCCTACACAGATTTGAATTTTAATGATTGGTGTTTAAAAGATATGTATTTGGATTTTATATAGAATAAGAATTTTCGTGCTTAAACTAACCTTTAAATCAATGATATTTTAGTCAATTCGAAAGTTTTATCTCCATTTATTCTTTTGTATATAAATAGTTATTTTTACCACATGCTTTGCATGTAAAATCTTGTATGATTTTTATTTTTTAAATTTTAATATTAAGTATATAATATTTAAATCTATTCAAAATTTAATATTTTCTCATTAGTATTCTATTTTTATCTTTAATTATGACATAATTTGATTGGCCCAAAATTAATAGAAACTTTATATTTATATTGACTTTAAAATTGAGAATTTTAAAATCCATTTAAAAATTTTAGTTATAGTCTTTTTTAGCACATGTATGTCACATATATTTTTAATATTTATTGAAAAGATAAAATATATAAAACTTTTTCATAATAAAATGATAAAATATAACTAAAAATTTGTTAAATTTCATTCTATTTGAATCACTGAAACAAAATTTAATTATAAATTTTTTTATCTAAATTAATCTTAGAATCCAAATTCACATTACAATAATAATAATAATAATAATAATAATAATAATAATAATGAAATTATACAAATTCAAATTCTATGTTAATAACAATAATAGTAATTGATGTACTGTGTTTAAAATTCAATGAGAAACTAAATTCTAGTACTAATCCATCTATCTAATTCAAATAAAAATAATAAGATCCAAACCTTTATTAGAAACTTAAATCAAATAATAATAATAATAATAATAAAAAAATTAAACATACAATCATCAAATTAAAGAAATATTCATCAATTTAAAATTTTTATCTCATATTCATGTTTTTATATATACTAGTTTTTACTGAACGTGCATTGCATGTAATTAAAATAATTATTAGATATACAAATTAGTTAAATTTTAAATTTTATATACAAATAAATAATGAGAATAAATTATGTAAAGTTACAAATAATTAAAATTTTCTAAGATATCTAAAATAAATTTTTAATAAATATGATTTTCTATTAATAAGCGAATGAAAATTAAGTTTAAGGCAAAATGATGAAAACACAAATTTAAAAACAAAATAAGAGTTTATGAAATTAATAAAAAATTAAATTAAATAATATCAAAAAATAAATAAGATGTTTTCATTATCCATTATCAATGCACATATTCATTATTACAATTAAAATGTCAAACAATAATAAAATAATATTTTTATTTATAAATATATTTAAAAATTTTAATTATAATAAAACTTTACCTTAATGACTCATAAACTTAATTTATAATAAAATTTCTCATATAAATTATGTGAGAAACACTTTTTGTAAACCATATTAGTATAAAATTTGAAAAAAAATTTTAGATCACACAATAATTTTTGTGATATACATTGAAAACTCTCTAGATAATATTACAAATAGTTGTGCATGTGAGAAAAATATTTTATGGTAAATAAACTTCAAGATTTGGTATTATTTACGCTTGAGTTTTATTAATTGACATAATAAAATAGAGGTATACTATAAATTATGTTCATTTAAATTTAAAAAAAGTATTTTTATTTTCAATTGGAGAGAGAGAAATTATTGGTAATAGTATTTATTTTCTTACATGTTACACCATAGTTATTTCAGTATGTTTGATATTTTCATAAAAATTCTTGCAAATCATCATTGTACGGTTGCATAAGTTATTTGATAGATTTAAAATTAAATTATATTTATCTTAATTTTTAAATATTTAAAATAAATTAAAACTAATTTAAAGATATAAACATCTTTATTCATTATTTTAGTTATTTCAAATAATCACAAGTTTTAAAAATTGAAATAATAATTAATTATATAAAGAAATATTATCTATCCAATTAAAATTTATAATTTAAAATTATTGTCAATTTTAAAAGTTCTATATCCTTTTATGTCAATTTTTTTTAACTAGCCATTTTTATAGATAATATAGTATAAATTTTAAATATTACAAATTTCAAAATTGAAATATAGTATACATAATATAGATTTCAGATATTACAATTTTAAAGATTGAAATAATATTTAGATTTATAAAAAATATTATTCATCCAATTAATTTATATACCTTAAAGTTATTATTGTCAATTTAAAAAGTTCTATATTTTTTTATGTCAAAAAAATATTTTTTCTACTTAACCACTTTTATATATAGTACAAATAGTATAAATTTGAGATATTGCAAATTTCAAAATTGAAATAATAATTAGTCATATAAAAAATATTATCGATTCAATTAAAATTTATATCTTAAGATTATTATTATCAATTTAAAAAGTTCTACACTTTTTTTTACCTTTTCCTTTCAAAAAAAAATCACAATTTAAATAAACTAAATTCCTGAAACTATTGACTTAAAGCCAACGGCTCCAATTTTTTTTCCCTTGACCTTCACCAACAAATTATAAAATTTCAAAATTTCTATTATATGTGATTAAGAAGAACTTAAGCACCTACAAAAAAGGAGAATTGTTTTTAAGGTATTATAACTACAGTGCCTTAGTTATATACAAAAATAAATAAGTGTCTTAGTTACATGCAAAAATAAATAAGTTATATGTAAGATGAAAAATTTTAAGTAGAAAAAATATTTTTATCTCAATAACTAAGTACATAATTATAATAGAATAAATAATTTACATGTGATATGAAAAATTTTACATATTTTCCATCTCAATATGTAATTCTTGTTCAATATGTAATTTTCAATATAAAAACTTACATACAAATATTGATAAAATTACAGATAAATATTGATGAAATTACATAACGAAACATTAAAATAACTTTTGAGGTTTTGAGGCACTTATATATGAGTTACTCTATAATTCTCCAAAAAATAAGTATTGACTACAAGTTATCAATATTCTAAAAACACCTTGTAAAGTTCGCTCAGATAAACAAGAGCAAACCTTTAGATTTGCTGGAAAAAGAATCAACATCAGTGGTGAATCCAAATCCAAAACAGCTTCCAAAACCACCTTCATTGCTAGAAAATGCTCATATCACTAAATTTACCATCAATTCTTCCCGAGCCCATTGACTGTAAGGACATAAATCATCCTTTATCACCTCTGTTCTTTTAAATCTGCTAAGTGAGTGATATTAATAGGGTTGCACATTGAAAATACAAGTTCCTTCTCTTTGCTAGTTCTATTACACATGCGTTGCAAGTGAAGCCCATGGAATATAAATAAAAAAATAATAATCCTGATAAAGCATGACAAATTCAAATTTAATTTAAAATTAAGTTTAATAATTTAAATTAAACGCTAGATTTCAATTTAGTGAACACGTCGATGAATTCCACTGCAATCTAAAAACACAACATCAAAATCCCATTATAGTTATTACCTAAATATAATTCAAGCACAAAAAAAAATACAGAAAAAAATTTGAATAAAAAAAATAAATTATTCCAATTAATATTTTTTATTTAAATTAATACATTTTTTGACATAAAATATAAGAAATGCTATATTATTAGCCGCATTATTCCTTAAGGTAGACGCTAAGCCATTTGTTAATAACATCTTCCAAGAATCATATTCTATAAAATATTGATAGTTTTCTTTATAAATTCTTAAATTTGTATTGGAATTTTAATAATATCAATTTTTTTTCTAAAAAATATGTATAGATCGGTTAGTTCTTGTAGCATAAGAGTTTTTCGGAGAAAAAAGATTTTACCAATTTCTAGATGAACTCTTATAGGGGAAAATCACAACTTTTTATTGTTGAATTTTCCTCTATCCTCTTAACATGACTTAGATTATTACTCATCTAGAACCAAAGAAACAATAGTAATGGCTAGTTTCACAGTGGGAAACCAAAGCTAAGTTGTACTGAGATAAATCATGCAAGTAAAAATGCACAATTAGAAATAAAATAGCTAGGAGAGACCCCAAATCACTGTCTTAAGCATCAATAATTTACTCATAAACTCAAACTTGACCCAAGTTTACTTCACTAAGATTTGGATGAAAAAAAACAAATGATCAGAATCCGTTCATTGGAACAAAAATTGAGATAAAATAAACCAGCAGTCTGAGACAGAAAAATAACTAAAAAAATTAAAAAATGCCAATACAGACAAAATGACAATTCTTTTTTTCCTGCAAAAATCAAGATTCTCTCTCAATCATTGGAGGTGAAGTAGAACTTTCAGATCTGTTTTCAGAAGATGGCCGATTGTCAGTAACCACTCGCCGAACATTTTCTATCATTTTCACTATATCAACCATTTTAGGTCTTTGATCAGGCATCCTAACCACACAAGACAATGCTATCTGCAACATCTCCACCATCTCTTCCTCTATATGTGGATACCTCATCAGCTCCACATCGAACACTTCAGCTGTCCACTCCTCTCGAACGACTGAATGAACCCACCTGACTAAGTGAATAATCTCATCACCACCAGTAGTATGAATGGGGGATTTTCCAGTTAGAAGCTCCAATAACACCACCCCAAAGCTGTAGACATCTGAAGGTTGTGCTGATTTCCTGGTGTCTGTCACTTCTGGTGCCTGATAACCCGCAGCGCGAGATATAGGCAAAGCTAGCGGACTCATTATAGATGATAAACCAAGATCAGAAATGCAGCCATATTGTCTGGAGGTCAGAAATATATTTGAGGATTTGATGTTCCCATGGACAAATTTCCCACCATTCTCTGCATGGATACGAGCAATGCCTCTTGCTGCACCTGTAGCAATTTTCATTCTGGTATCCCAGTCTAGGGAGATCCGTTCACCTCCTCTTTTACCTGTAAATGCACCAGAGATGTTACGCCCTATAGTTATTAATTGATTCATACAAATAGAGCCACAAACAATGTCATTTGATCAAGCATCTATCACACACAGCGTCCTACTACAAAATTGTCAAGGTAGAGGAGTAGGGTCAAGTTTCTCCATGCAATTTAACTGGGCTGCAGTTGCAAACCACATAAGAAAAGCTGTGCATGGTTCCATTATGACTTATAGAATAAGCACATTATGACTTATAGAATAAGCAGACCTTCTCCACAGCTCCAAAATCTTCTTGAGACAAAGTTCAATGAAGAAGAAATTTTCATGATGATTGCACCAGGCCCTACACAGAATGATAGGAAAAACCAACTACAGTTGGATATGTTTTAGTTTTATGATCATGTCTCAAGTAGCACTCTCAAAATTAATACCAGTCTAATATTATAATTCCCCAATTTTAAATCACTTGAGGAGAAAAAATAAAAAAGAGAAAGGCAATCAGCACGCATAAGGGCCTGACGTGAAACTAAACTCAAGAAGGTATGCAGCATGCTTCAAATGTGAAGTGCATAAATTCAATTAACCTTCAAGAAACCCAATTTCATTTCTTAGCAATCTCATGTCTCAATTCAGCAAGTGCACTCTTCAATCAATTTCATTTCTTAGCAATCTCATGTCTCAACGCAACAAGTGCACACTTAGCTGCATTTCGAGAATCACTGCAGGAATCCTACTTTGGCATTCACTTTTCTTAGGGCCACCTTCTTCGCCAAATCTACAGCTAGCTACTTGGGTCAACTTGGAGACTGCAATCACTATTCATTCACACTTTCTCTGAATCAATAGGAAAGTTAAAAAGATTTTAAACACCAAGTCCATATTTTCTTTCCCAAGCTACACTACAGCTTATGCCTAACAGGAGTAGGGCATACGATCATACATACCACCAAATCCAATAGCATTACAATTTCTGAAATCATCTAGAAGCTATTCTTTTTTACCGACACAGATCCAAAGGAATTTTCTTAAGTTCAGTGACAACAGTTTCAACCAATGCTAGAAAAGCAACTCAGCATAATCTATTAATCTGATTGTGATTGTATGCTTAGTTGCCTATAAAAATTTTTCTGTGAATATAATATACCGAAAGGATAATTGCAATCATTAGGAATTTTAAAGAAACTGCTATTGTAAATAAATTTCAAACATACAAAGAATGCATATTGGACAAAGAAACATACCATGTAGCATAGCAGAAACACTCCCCTGACTGAAATAATCATACACCATCAGCTTCTCATCTTTTGAGTAGTAGTAAGCCCTCAGCTCAACCACATTCTCGTGTTTGATACTTCCAACAATCTCCATCTGCTGCTCGAAATCCCGCTTCCCAATGCTCACTTCCTTTAGCCTCTTCACCACAACAGTGGTTGAATCCTCCAGTATTGCCTTATAAGCCATACCAAATGTACCTTTTCCCAATACCTCAGCAGAAGCCCTCAATAAATCTTCCAAATCAAAAGTATAATTACATCCCTCAAAGAAAACCAATCTATTATTAGCATCCTGAGTCCTCGAAACCACTTTCTCTGGTGACATTCCTCCCTTCTGGAACTTCCCTGAGTACTCATCCTCACCCTTCTTTCTTCTTGAGAAACAAACAATTATCAAGAAAGCAAATGCCACGAGACCCAAAACACAAGCAACAATTATAATCCCTAACAACGCTGTCTGCCCGAGCCCCCTAGCTTTATTCTTAGATTTCGGATTAGCAGGTACAGAAGTAGGAGTAAGAACAGGTGAAACGTGAGGAGCAAAACTTTCAAATGTAATATTGTTACCAGAAAATACAGAGTTGGGGAACCTTCTAAGCGAATGAGGCACACTACCACTAAGATTATTATTAGACAAGTTAATCTGCTGCAAATTAGGCAAATTCAAATCAGGGATCTCACCAGAAAGAGAATTGTGAGCAAGATTCAAAGCAGCAAGGTGAGTCAAATTGGAAAGAGAAACAGGAATACTCCCATTAAACCTATTGTTAGACAAATTAACAATAGTGAGATTATTCCAAACAGAGAAATTAGCAGGTAACGACCCAGATAAGTTATTATACTGAAGATAAAGAAAAGTTAAGTTCTTTAAGTTAAACAAATCATAAGGAA
>CATIWR010616633.1:0-41985 GCA_949677035.1 Omphalea diandra | reverse complement strand
ATAAAAAATTATTTAACACAATTTTTAAGATCATAAAATTATATACATACAAAACTAATATAATTAAAATAATGTGCACTATATCATTTATTTAATATATAAAAAGTAATGTCTAATTTGTTATATTATTTACGAAAATACATATATGTTTTCATGATTTCAAACAAAGTAAGCATGTTGTAGGTGTAGATAATTATTTTTTTTCTTTTTCTTTTTTTTTTTGGAATAACATTAAATTTGATTTTAGCATTAATTAATAATAAAAAGTAGCACAACCAATCAGTAGGCCTAACAAATTAGGCAAATCCTAAAAGCAGAAAGCCCATTTCATCCGAGAACCAACAAGTAAGTTTCAGTTTACTTGATAAAAGGCATAAAAAAAGCTGGGAGATAGAGGGGATCGAACCTTGTGCCTTTTGTCTGCAAATCGAGCGCTCTACCATTTGGCTACACCTCGAGAGTAGGACTGTCTGACATGATGTCATTATTTTAGAAGGAAAACTAATTCTGTGCGTCCAGACCAAGAATTATTAAGCTCGTGTCTTTTTTTTTTTTTTTAATTTTGAAATAATAATGTAACTTCGGCATAAAAGTAAATTAAATACTAAGAATAATTTGGAATATTTTATTTCGTCTGTGAGAAGAAATAACATGAAAAACAAAAAGTAAAAGGTCGAATTTACTTCAAGATTTTGTCAATTTCTGATGATGAAATGATGTGCGAAAGGTACCATCTTGTTCATAATATTCAAAAGCAACCTCACTACCTACCACTGATTCGAGAGGGAAGCAGCAACTTCAGAGGCCATTTTCAGCGAATTACCTGATCATTTGTGTGCAAGCAATGATGGAATGGGATCAGCATATTAAAGAGCTCCTGGAGATGTATTTGGTTTCGCCAGATGCGACCAGAGATATTGACCGTGGCGGCGCTGTCATTATAATTAAAATTGATACATAAAATTAATATATATATATATATATATATATATAACTTTAATATAATAATTTTTTAAATGAAAGCTACAATTAAATGATGTTCAATATAATTTACCCAGAAAATACCTAGAAAGGTCGTCTGGAAGTGGAAAATATGTGTCAAGCATGTTCTCAAGTCATATCTTTTTTATTGCCAATTTGTAAAGGCACATTATGCTCTTCAAGTGGAATGTACACGTTCAAGCATTGACCTCAAAAAATATAATTCTTTTATCTTTGTAAATTTTAGTTAAATAGTATCTTTTTTTAAAAAAAATGATATATTTACATGTCATCATCATTAGTATAAATTTCTTTCAATGGAATTAGTGAATACAGTGCATTAAGTACATCTCAAAGTCTTAGTCTTAATCCCTTTATCACTAAACCAAGGCCTAATTGGCCACAACTAACTTCATAAATTTATGCCAAAGAAGATTTAGGTAACAGTTTAGGTAGTGAAGGAGGGAAGATGTAATTTAGCTAAAGCAAAAAGAGCTAGTAATTTAGCCAAAGAAGAATTTCTTTCCATGCATATTACAAGTTATTACCAAACAATACACACAGTCATGAAAAAAAATCCACTTAGATCAACCCATCCGTCGACAAGATTGAAAAAACAGAAAACAAAAAATGAATATTTTTGAATATAGCAACAGCAAATTTTTAAGACGTCAATTCTCAGGACAAAACTTATTTCTAGGTGGATTAAAGCATTCTTCATTCTTACTTCTTAGGCCTTAAGCACAAGAAATATAATCTACAATTTTTCGATTTGACTAAACCAAGAAATGGAATTAATGAATACAATGCACAAAAACTTCCTATAAATTTACAAAAACAAAAAAGTCATTCTACTGAATCTGTTTAAAAGTTTCGATTTTTTATTTCTCCAAATGGTAGAGTTGAAACAACCGACTACTATTATAAACTAGATTTAACCTCAGAGATCATTCACATGCAACATTCTGGACGATGAATCTGAAGTCCAGTTGCATCATATGCATCTAATGACATTCGAACTCCTAGTAGAAACAAAAACTATTCCTTTCCCCAATGCTGTGAATTGTCAAACCCAAAAAAGAAGTATCCTGATAAGGTTCTGGCAAATGAAAATCGTAGTCTATCTCTTAAATCTGCATTTTCACAAACATCTACTCGAAAATCATAGACATAATTTTTTGTCACCTATAGGTGTTACGGTATCACTATCCATCAAAAATAAGAATTGGTGATTGATTACTCGATGCTCTTAACCAAATGGATGTTCATTATCAAAAGTCAGAAGGCCAGTCTCCAAATAGTTTCATTTTTCCACTTCTCATTTTATTCGTGTAATTGAGTTCCTGCGCCAGGAAATGATAGTAGTTATGAGCAATATAATAAACAAAAAATTGCTTTATTGATGGAATGTGGTGAAAGGCACCAAACAAGCATTCCCAAATCTTCTATTCCTTTACAATTCAACTAATTATTCTTACCGTTTTCCCTTCACATCTCTGCAAGAAGCACTTCCACAACAACATTGAAATGCCTTTACCGGATGATCATGATCATCAAAGTCAATTCCATAATCCTGCAAACCAATTTTTAGAAATTATCTTAACGTATGTCTTCAACAAATTTCAGCTTCAAATATTGCATGAGATAAAGCATGCCTAAAATATCCAAGAGAAAGCCTAACAAACTTGTTGTATCTGGACTCTCCATCCAACCAACAGTAGTGTTCAAAGTTCAGATAAAGTCTAATTATTATTATGGTCTAGCTTTTATACTTAAGACTGATTGCTCAATCGCCAACCTGCCTTGCCACGCAATGATTATGCAAGATGAAAACAGCTCTAATCGTGACCAGAAAATGAAACTAAAACCAAAATTTCTAAGGACATCTCCATGGAATTGATAACTGCAAGATCTATAGAGAAATAAACCATTCTATTAGAGTTTAGAGGTACTGATAACTCAGGATGGCCAACATCTACCTAATCTGAAAAGGCAACCATTCACCCTAGCTTCCATTCCAAATTGGACGTTAATAAGAGTGTGCAAACGTAACCATAATCTCTTAGGCTTAGTTAATTATTTTTTTGACCACAAGACCTGGCTTATTCTTTTTTAATGGGAATGCATATCTGACTTTGAAAAATTAAAGGGTAAAAATTGCAATGCACTGCCATGTGCAGCAGATTTTTTTCCAAAGAAGAAACTATAATCTAATTATTATCAAATCCTACTTACCCAAGTCAGTTCTTCAAATGCTCTCACTTCTCTTGTAGTGAAAAAGGCAAGCTGCATTAAGGATCACAAGCAAGCTCTTAAAATATACTTCTTTCAAGAGAAAGGGTCTCAATAAATAACTCCATTTTCATTCCTTCGAAGAAAAAATGCAATGTGTTTTAGAACATGTACAACTAAAGCAAGAAATATCCATACATGGTAATAATGCCGATCTGGTGTCTCTACTTCAACTGGAATATCAATCAAGTTAGCATCATCACATCTGGAAAAAGTTAAAACTCTGATAATGATAGAATAATCCAAATGGAAAATATTGGGGATGAGATGCACTGATTAAGTATATCCAAGTTCAGCAGAAAGCAGTGTCATTCAAGGCCCACTCCACATCACCAGTCAAAAGTTCAAAATTGAAATTATTCAACTCAATCGTGTTAAGTTTATGAGGTTACATAAGTTTACATTTCTTCTATGAAGGCTTTACATGTATGTTAGCATCTTTATTGCGACATGGACAAAAACAAAATGAGCTTCATTCTCATTCACTACTAGTGACATTTGACCAGTGGCCAGAGCCAAACTAAATTAACTCTTTAATCGAAATGCTGGTGCATTTCATTATAATACACATACACATACACACTTTATATTAAGAGATTCATACGCACTTAACATTAAGAGCTTCCCTTTTACTTTTCTCTTAACAAAGCTTGATAGTTCTCTAATCGGTTACTGTAATTAGATCAAACCTCATTCCCTACTCTATCTCCCAAATACCTTTCATATTATTAAAAATAAACACCTGTGTCGCATGATAGGTGTTCAACAGTTTCAAATAACAGTAATTGAGTAGAAAATAAAACAAATGACAGGATAGAGAAATTTAGCACTGAATTTTTAGATATAGAGATGGAACAAAAAACAAAAAATATGAAATATGCAGGAATGCATATAAACTGTGGACAATGTACCACAGAAGTGCATTTACACACAAGTGAAGTTGAAAATGTTACCTATGATTAATAAATCTACCAACATTTCCGCTGAAAGTTGCATCCAAACAAAGTGCTTCTTCATCCCTCAGTACTCTTTCCGAACCCCAATCTGCATCAAGTGTCACTGGATATGTGTGTCTGTCACTGCCACTACTTTGCATATTCCGTTCATATAATTCCATGTTGGTCAAAATTTCCCCAACATATTCACAAACAAATGTTCCTTTAGGCAAGTCCTCAATTGTTCTAAGACCCCAGCCTTTACCTTCACAAGTCAAAAATACCTGAAGAATAGAAGAATATCACTAGAAAAATCAAGGACTTGCTAATGAATCGGATGCAGAAAACAAAAACAAACTTAAAGGCAATATTTAATGGTGGGATGCAAGTTATCAGTTTTGGACAGAAGCATTTTGTACAAACAATATTTAAGTGTAGAAAAAAACCAAAGAATGGTTGCGCAAAAGCAACTCAAGCATATAATTCAACTGGTCAGTGTGTAAGGTATGGTACCATCATTCAGAAGTGTATTTCACTTTTTTTGGGTTGACACACGGCATAAGGATGCTGCTTTGAATTGCTAAATTCTTCATTGAAACTTGACAAAAGATATAAAAAGTTTCAGCCAAAATTAACATGACTTTGAAGAACTGAATCAAACAGATCCATACCTGCAACCCGCATGTGATACCTCGCTGCACCACTCGATTACCACAATTCATGTCACATCCACATTTTCTCCAACATTCTTTAATGAACTTTTTAACCAAGTGACCCTTGCATTGTTCAGGCATGTACTCATTCTTGGACCTCTCCAGGGGACAATCTTGACAAAAAACATAATTGTGTTTTTGTGGGGCTCGTTTGATAGACACACAAGCACTTAAAAATTCCTGTTTTAAAAGGCCATGTTGCATGTAAGCAAACTCTCCTCCTGTTTCACGAGCACATTCACATGGAATTGGAGATGAAAGACAATCTCCTAAACAATTTGAACAGCAATCCATGTCCGCAATCCGAGCAAGTGAAATTTGTAAATAAGCATTCTGATAAATAATGTTATCTGGCATATAAGTGAATTTTGGCAGATCTTCATCACCTGTTTCATCTACCAATGGAATTTTGACTTTTTCTGCCCCTTTTGTTATGTCAATTAGCTTTAGTCCAATTAATTCACCTGTTACAAAACAGCTTTAATCAACAAAAACAAATTGTTCTCACACGCATTTGTTCCTATTATAGGAAATTTTTGTAAACTTGGAAATTATAACAAATGAACATAAATAACACAAAGTTTAGACAAACCAGTACCTGGATTGAGCGCTGCACCCGGTTCCGCAAAATCTGTCAAGTTATTTCTGGTTTGCTTAATTCTCTGATTAATATGGTCTTTGTCGTGATCATTGCTGGGAATGCTGTTTATCTGGAGACAAGAAGGGACGCATTCAGAAATTCGATGTTTAGAATACTTTGAGCATGATCCCTCTTTGGAAGTTGACTTTCTGTCTCTGGGGCCTATTTCAGATGGAATAGGATCCTTCTTCTTCTCAGCTAACTTGCTGTTAGGAAATAAAGAACTTGATTCAATTCTCCTAACCCTTCTAGATTCAGAGCATAGTTTAGATGACACTCTGCTTTTCAAATCAAGTGTCATGGATGTGCCACCCTCTTCTTTTACAGCTATAATTTGGCCCGGAGTATCCAATGTAGAAGAAGACTGATCTTCCTGCTCTTTAAAATGCAATCTCTTGGAAGGCCTTTCAGAAAAATCATCCTCTATAGGACTTCTTTCCTCTCCCTCAATTACCTAATCAGAAAAGGGAGAAAAGAGAAAAAAAAAAAAAAAAAAAAAGCAAAATAAATGCCTCCTTGAAAGCCAAAAAAGAAACCAATTTTTTCCTTGGAGGGTTTAAAAACATGCAAAACAAACCATTGTTGAGATAAATTCTGTCCTCCAAGGCATGAAGAGATGACTAACAGTTGAAAGACAATTTCTCTGTGAAGAGAAAAAACTGTAGATGTGCAACAAAATGACCAGATAAAGTACCTTATTTTCCTTAAACTCAAAATATGCATCTATGAGCACCCGATAATCTTCTGCTTCTATAACTTCCCAACTCTTGTCGAACAACTTTAAGAGATCTTTCAGCACTGGTTTCACTTCGTCATCAGGAATTCCTAAAGCTCTTGTTGCCTTCAATGCATTGCGTGCTCTTTCCTTAGACATTTAAGATAGGAAGACCTCTGCAGTTTCAATAACTACTCAGAGTTCACATGTTTATTCTATTCCATGCTCCTGTACAGTGAAAGGTCGCCTGCATTAACAAAACCTGTGAAAAGAATTTTATATTCTGTACGATTTGAAGAATAGTCCATCTTTGGCAGTAAATGTAAGTAAATATTTAAAAAAAAAAAGAGAAATTTAGAAAACATAAATAGTTCATTTCATTCTTGAAAACTCTATGAATATCCTCTACATAATGAAACTAAATAATCTACAATGAAAGAAGGAAAAAGAATCAGAATGATAGAAGTAACAGAAAACATAATAACGACAAACTCACTTTGGATGCACAAATTCAACAAAAACTCAACCACATAAATAGAGAAAGAAAATAGTTAATGACTCCATCAGAAACAAGATTAGTATATGAGATGATATTTGAAGAATGATAATGACTCCATCAGAAACAAGATTAGTGTATGAGATGATATTTGAAGAATGATACGGAACGAAGATTAACAACGCCTCCCTTCACCATTGGAGTTAACACATTACCATAATGAAACTCTCAGAGCGCAATCAAAAAGAATGAAGTAGCTGTTTTCAAGAGCTAAAGACAAGTACTTAAAAGAGGAAAGGCAGTCATTGTTCCAGCATTCACTATGACTTCAATCCTAAAACAACCTGGTCTATAAATATGAAAAACTACCGACTCAATGAAATACCAATAAAGATGAGCATCAAAAGTATTGTTCATTCTCTGTAAAGTGAATAAATAAGACTATCTCTTTCATACTTCCACTATATGGGTCACGCTCTGGGAATGCATTGGACCCTATTAACCTAATGGGACCTAAAAGACCAAGGATGAAGTAAAAAGGAAGTTGCGCATATCAAGGTTCAAAATTCAATATAACATTGAATTGTCTATAAAAGATGCCAAAAAAGAAAAAAAGGAAAATTCTTCAGCTCTTTTTGGCTCTGAAAAGGTCATGTAAGAGAAAAAGGCTTCAATCCTTAATACTAACAAGAAGTCACACTGGTCTGCTGATATAAGAAGCTTAACAACAACAAGTTGCTTACTTCTATATTTTCATGCTAATAATAGCATCACTAATAATACAAAAAAAAAAAAAAAAAAAAAAAAGATTGCATTCAGAGACTTCCATATATAATTGGATTAACAACATAACATGAAAATGAAAGTCAAACCAATGTTTCAGACCCATAGCTTCTCTCGTCAATTTTACATGATCAGAGATTGCAAAAACTCAACATGGCGCTAATCACAGAGCCACAGAGATTTCATCTACACCAATAATCAATTCAAAGACAAAAACAGTATAACGTACATCAAAATAGAACCTTATTCTGACCCAGCAAAATAATGCATTATCATATAAAATAGAGTTTCAATTAAAGCAACACCACAAAATGGGACCAGACCGTTCCTTAACACTTAAAGATAAAGCATTTCATCTAGCTTTCCATAATCCGTTTGGATTGAGGGAATTTAGAATTTCTGGATTTTAACTCCCAAACAATCTCCACTGTGTACATATATATTGAGATTCTGAACAATTCACAAGTTTAGTTCTCCTTTAATGCAGTCTAAATCCCTTAGTTCAATTTGAAAATTGAATATTAAGGTCATCCCAAAAATCATTGAGGGAAAATTAAAACAAAAAAATTGCAGAGATCGATCAGCATTGAGATTGGTTGCCGAGACTCTACCATTGCGCTTTGCCTTGATGACGATGTTTTTTTGCTTTATTATTTACCTATGACAGATACCTCTAAACAAAAACAATAGTATAATTATAATAACAAAAATGAGAGTGTGAAGGTCCCTACATTGCGACTTTTTCCCGTTTCTCGCGACCCAAACAGAAAAGAATGCAAGAAATAATAAGAAAAGTTAAAATGGAAACCAAATAAACAAGAAACTATAACGGACCTGCTCAACGAAGAGGAAGAAGATTCGAGATTCTGCGGAATCGGTGCTCAGGCATTGGAATCTAAATCATATATAAATAAATTATTAAAAATTGGATAATAAATCAATTAATTAATTTGGTCAAATTAAAAAAGGTGGTTGGTGTGGTGTGGGAAGTTGCAGAGCTTTGTGAACGTAGTCAGTCTTCGGCGCTAAGCTTGAAGAATCAGAAAAGCGGCGCATGCGGGGCAAAGTTGTAATTTCGGAAGCTCATGCGATTTGCACTAATGATTCTTCGCATTTCAGCCGAATTCAAAAATGCAGCTGTAAACGACCGAGGCGTTCACGCAAATAATTCAGGCTTTGCTCCATACGATTTAAAAGTATATTTTAAAAATATTAATATAATTATATAAAAATACATTAATAAATAAATAATATTTATTTGTAAAAATAAATAATATATAAATATTATTTCACAATTTGTATTTTTTAGTTATTTATTTTATAATTTTTTATTTTTATTTATAATTATTTTTAGTTAGATAATTTTATGTGAAATTTTAATCGCTTATATGTTAAATAATTAGTTTGATGAATATCAAATTTTTATATTAAGTAAATAAATAATTAATAAATAATAATCACTCATACAAAATGAAATATAAGACTAAAATTAATTATATAATTGAACTTAAGTTCGAATTGAGTTTTTACCAAATTTCTATATTTCATAAGCAAGCAAAGTAGAAAAAATAAAAAGATTTTTGCTTTAATTATAAAATTAAAGAGAATTGATAGGGCGATAATTAAGAAAATTATAGGTAATTTTTATAGTCATTTAACTGTTATGAATTTCAATTTAAAATACTGTATTTGATCTTATTTTTTTTATTATAGTGAATTACTTGGAGTTTGTCTTGTGATTCTTGCTTATTGAGAAAGAGTTTTTCAAATAAAATTTATATATTATTCAGCTTGATTTATTTTTTTGGGCTTGGTCAATATTTTTTTATAGAGTTTGTTGGTTTGGATTAATTGATCATCATCCACAGAAAATTAAGAATTATTATTTGAAACATAGAACAAATTTGATAAATTTTCACCGAGCTCTTTATTAATAAATTTTTAACTCGTTTATAAAAAAAAAATATATAATTTCTAAGTCACATTAATTAATATATAAATAATATTGTTGAAAAATACTAACAATGGTAACATTATAGACATACTATCCTTTAACGAAATAAAAGAGAGAAAATTTCATTTTTATATTAAAAAAAAAAACCTCATTTTAAATTATTTGTGACCAATGTGGAAGACAGTTCTCACATTCCTCACTTTTTGTCCTTTTTATCAAATTATCATATTTACTAATCAATTTCTTTTTATTTATAATTTCACAGTATTATAGATATAACTTATAATTTTATTTTGTATTTGATAAGTTATATTAATTTTTACTTTGTATACATGAACTAATTATTATCAAAAAATTTGATGATATACTATAGAACAAAATTAAAAACTAATTATATTTATTGATAAAATTATTGATTTTCAAAGTTTAAAATTAGTTAATTGGTCAATCATTATCTTTTTCTTTTTTTTTAGAAGAATTGGTAAACCATTATCAAATATAATATAGATGAGTTTTAAATGAGCTATAGAGTAAATAGATTCATAAATATTAATAAGTCAAACTGATATATGTCCATATTCATTCATTTTCAACTGAACTTTAATTTTTTTGTTTTAATTTATTCATTAATTTCATAAATTAACATAAATGAATTTTTATTAAACTTATTCACAAATTATTCAACGAGCATATTTATTACTTGAGCCCCTAAACAAGTTTGAATTGTATGTGAGCAATTATTTTATTTTTTTATTTTGCATATTTCATGTGATAATATACTATTATTTTCGAAAATTTATGTAGTTTTTCTAATTATATTATTCCTTGTAATGTTCTTATTTTACTTATTGCGATATTATTAATGTGTTTTTCACAACGTTCAATTAAAAACCACACTTTTCCCAGATTTGGACTAAGATTTACTTTTAAAAAAATTGATATTGTCCAAATTCAAATAAATCTATCTACCAAAAGGAATAATTTAAAAATGGGTAGTCATGAGGATCAAGTTAATCCGGATTAATTTTCACTTTTAAAAAAAGTTGATTCAAATCAACGAGGATAATTATGTAATTTAATATTAAATATTTTATGCATTTACAATATTACACTTTAATTAATTTTCACAATCAAACTTTTAAATTTAAAATTTGAAATCAAACCCTTAATATGGATCATTCATTGCATTTAAAAATTTGCATACTCTCAATTATAATATTAATTTCTTTTTCATCTAAAGATGTATATTTATGGATATAATCAAATCGAGTTGAACCGAATTCTATCAGGTTCGAGCTCAATTGAAAACTCAAAACTCAAGCTCAATCAAGTTTCAATTTTTAAAATTGAGTTCTAGCTCAGTTAAATACTCAAAAACTTGAGTTCAACTCAATTATATTTGTTTATTCATATAATTGTTTTTGTGAATTCTGCAAATTGAAATTTAGGCTTAAATAAACTCGATTATGTATGAATCAATTAAACTTGATTGATAATATTGTAAATGTGTCTAAACTCTATTAGACTTGTGAGCCTTTCGAATCAAATATTTTGAATCTTGCATTCAGCTTACTCGATTACTCGAATAGCTCGAGCTCAAGTTTAATTCGATTAATTTCGAGTCGATTTTGAGTATTTCTCAAGTCAATCTCGAGTAGTTTGTCAATTGTCTCAGTTCATTTTACACCCTATGTATAGCCATATTTATTTTGTTAACCTTTCAACTTCATATTTAATGTGGCACAAGATAATTAAAATTATTTTCAAAAATAAAAAATTAATAATTTATTGTTAATAGTAATAACTCAATTATATCCTTCTATTAGTATTAAAAAAACAAAATACTTATTTACACTATTTGCATCATTTTCTATTTTCTTGTACCCTTTTTCTTCATTTTACACTAATCCTCCTCTTGCAGCCAATATTTAAAAATCAAATCGAACTAATCGATTAGACCTATTAAATGAAGAATCAAATCAATAATTAATTTAATTTTTTAATAATATTTTTTATTTTAATTATTATAAACATATTTTAATATTTTAGTTATTTTTAAAGCTATTTTAATAATTTTTAAAAATTTTATTTATTATTAAATAAATTAAATTAGATCCATTAGACTAGTCCAATTGAAAATTGATCAGCTAATTAATTTACTAATCAATTCATATTTCTTGTTGCCATATTGTTAGTGTCTCTACTATTTGGTTTGCCCCAAAAAATTAAACCGAACCGATTGGTTTGATTCAAGTTCATTTTTTTTTTAAAAAAAATTTTTGTCAATTCAATTTGATTCAATTTTAAAAAAATCAAAACTAAACAAATAGAATTAATAATTTTTTATTATTATTTTAAAATAAATAATATAATATAGTTTTAACTTAAAAATAAAATTTATATATATATACACACACACACAAAGTTTTATGTATAAATAATTCAAATGATATAATGTATATTGAAAATTTTCAAAAATTTTTTATTTAAATCAAATTAAACTAAGTAAATCAAACCAAATTTAGTTTGTTCAGATTCAGTTCATAAACAAATTCAATTTAGTTTGATTCTTATTAATTTAAAATTTGATCAATTTGATATTAATGGAAATCGAACTGAAACTAATCGAATTAACTTATGAACATCTCAACATATTATCTTCAATTTTTTAGAGTAATGAGCAATAATAAATGTTGTTTTGGTTCCAAATTCTATTATAAAATTTTAATATTCAATATTAAAATTAATATAAATTCTCCAATTTATTTTCATTGATAATAAAAAATTAATATAATTCTATGTTTGATATAAGAGCTATTTGAAAAAATAATGCTAATATTATAATAATATTCATGTGATTTTCCATTTGAATATGATGTGTAAACAGAAATTTTAAGCTAAGCTATTCTTGTTTTACAAATATTGAGCTAGATGCATCTTATCTTTAGTCGTAACAAACTCTTTTAACAATCATAGAATGAAATACTATTATTTATAGAATTAATCCTTTCAATTTTACTGCAATAAAAATTCTAATTTTGTTACGAACAATGCTTAAACAGAAATATTATTTTATATATGGAAAATAAATTTTTAATTAATTGAAGAATACTTTTTCAAATAAAAAGTCAAATTTCATAAAAAATTGAATCAAATTTAAATTGAATAAATTATTCATCACATCTAAAAAGTTAGCTAGATCAGTTTTTTTTTTTTTTTGCAGAGGTGTATTTGGCTTAATAAATTTCCTTCATTTTTTGATGACTCTTTAAGCCTTGTATTTTATGAATAAAATTTATTTTTTTCTCCTAAAAAAGTTAGTGGATAGAAAAATTTTAAATTCCAATCCGGTTACCTTATGAAATCAAAGGGCTACGTGTTAGAGGGTCAACTGGATCAAGTTGGAGTTTAATCATAATCAAATTTAATTTATGTTAAATATTATTAAACAATAATAGTTTTTTAATGCAAATGATATAAAAATATTAAATACTATTAGATTTAATAGTTTTATTAAAATTACAATAAAATTAGTAAATATTTAGTATAATACATTTTTTAAATATAATTAAAGTTTCTAAATTTAAATATTTTCTAAAAATAATTTAAATATTATAAACTGATATTTTTACATAATCAGATGAATAATGAAATAAAATTTAGCCCACAATAAATTTTTTATACTAAAAAATAAAAATAACTAATACATATTCACTAATTTATATAATTTAAAATTTTAAAATTATATATAGGTAAAGTTAAAAGATAAATTTAAATTTTATTTGAAAAACATCAATTACTTTGTTATTAAAAACAGTATATTAAATTAATTAAAAAAGAATAATAAAAGAAATGTATTTATATATATATGATAAGTTTTGTAATAAAATCACACAATTATGGTATATTAACATAATGCTTGAATTTAGGCTTTAATCTCAGACATTACAACACAAAATAGTTTTTGAATCATCAACGAGTTGGTTATTTCATGAATTGATTTGTCAGTTCATATAAATTATTTCAAATTATATTTAATATAATTTTAATTTCAAACTAAATCAATTTTTAATTCGTTTTTTGAATTTCTCGATTAAATTGATTTGTCTGATTCAAGTTTGATAATTATACATGGTAGAAATATAGAAATTAATAGTAAAAATTAATTATAGAAATTAATAATACATAAATTAACTACATAAATAAATATTATATATGAGAGTATAGAAAATTTGAATGCAATAAATATCTTGTACAAAAATTTTAAATTTTAAATTTTAAAGTTTGATTATGAAAATAAAAAATGTAATACTGTAAATATATAAAAAAAATTATGATAATAAAATTATGCATTTATCTTAATTAATACATATTTATTGTAGATTAAGAGCATATTAATGGTGCTCTTTGAAATAAAGAGCATATCTTGAGTAACAAAAAGTATCTTAAAAGATTTTTAAATATAAAAAACAAACAATTTATTTAAGAGCATCACCAATGGTGCTCTTTAAAATAAAAAGTCTATTTGAGTAATAAAGAGCATTTTAAGGAATAATTAAATATAAAGAGTAACCAAATTTATTTAAGTCTAATAGACTCTTTATATTTTCACTTTTTATTTTATTTTATCTCATAAAAGCATTTAATGTTAATTTGTAGAAAGACAAAAAAAAAATTAAGAAAAAAGCAAATATAAAACAAGATACTAATTATTGATATATATGAAAAACTGAATTGTATTAATTATATTTTATATAGAGAGTAAATTTAAGTTTTCTACATATAGAGAACTAAACTCACTCTCTAATTTATAATTTATAGTTAAATAGTGTGTTGAAGTCTTACTTTTTTCAACCACTCTCTATAATAAATAATTTAATTTGGATAAAAAGTAGGTTGGAGATGTTCTAAATTCAATAGATTCTTTATATTTCATTTTTCATTTTGTTTTATTCTATAAAAGTATTTAATATAAAGTCTTTAAATATTGTGGAATAGAGAGAAAAAAGTTTTCAAGAACAAAAATCTAATCGAAAATAAGATAAAAATTATTAATATGCATGAAAAATTGAATTATATTAATTACATTTTGTATAAAGAATAAATTTTGACTTGTTACGTTTAGATAGTCAAATTTATTTTTTAATCTATAATTTATATAAAAAGTGAGGTGAATATACTCTAATTTGATCTCTACAGCAGCATTCATATAATAATGATAACAGATGGCACATAAATTTATTAAACTCTGATTTGTCAGATAGCAGCCAGCTATTATGAATATCTAACAAGCAGTTCTTTTAAACAACTAATATATAACATTTTTTTTTTTTTTTTTTTTTTGGGCTAACAATATCATTAGTAGACATTTTGTTCTCAACTATATATACCATTATTGTAACTATGTATTCAGAATCAATTAATTAATCTATGTCTAGTTTAATGAGGTTTTGTCAACAACACCAGCAAAGCAAGCTAACAAGTTACACAATTTCCTTTCTCACATGGTTCAAAACAAAAGTGGCAGGAGAGAGCTGCCCAACCTCCAATAAAAATTGCAGCACAAAACCCATAGTTGATCGTCTTGCTAGTATTTTCTCTGCATGCAGTCTGCACCAATTACAAGAAAGACCTATATAACATTAAAAACAAATTCAAATTTTTGTATTTCTTTCTTTTTTTAATGAATTTTGGATGAAACAAAGAAAAAAAAAATATATTCACCAGATATCATCTTCTGAACTACGCCTCATGAGTGTCACCAAGGTAAACCCAGCTCCTAAAGCTGCTGCACATCCCAGAACAATCGCAATTGTTCTCTTAGAATTATCTTCATGTTCTCTTTCTTTGTCTGTGAAGTACAAAATTTTACCAAAACAAGAAATATATAACAAACTAAACAAATTTGTAGGTAGCAAAAATTATATATTGAGTTTATTTGCATATTCTTGAAGAAAATTAAAACTGATGTTATTAAAATTGAATTAGTTAATTAATTAGAAAACTGAACCCAAAATAGTTCACCTTGGTATGAATTACCTGGGGCCTCATCTGGATTTTAAGCTTAGCTCACCAAGCACATATCCAAGTAAACTTCACCTGAAACTGAGCTACCACAATCCTCCTTAGCAACATGCACTGCAATTCCTACACATTCACTGCAATCACAATCCCCTAAACCACCTTCACACTGTGCCATAACATGCACATACTCATAATCCACTTTATTATACCCTTCACCATTCATTTCTTTATTCTCCATTGCCAAGAATGCTGCATCCCTTACCTCTACAAAACCACCGCCTACCGCCTTCTTTTCGCTGCATGTTTGGTGATGCAATTCATATTTAAGTGTCTGGTCGACGAAACCATCGGTCTCATACCGAAAATAGCACCTATGAAGCTGAACTCTAGCTGCTACAGCTTGTTGGCACATGTTATTTGATACAACAGGAAGTGTGTTTACACAGTTGTAGCATTCATAGTTGCTTATGTCCCCTCTGCATTGCAAAAGACCTAAGATGCCAACTGTTTCGTCGCCTGCGGTAGCTTTAAAGAACTTGGACTGATGGGATTGTGCAGAGAGCTGTTGAAATAGAGAGGAAAGTACCTGTGAATGAGCCTCATCATCATCAGAAGGTCTGTGCTGTGTTTGGTTTGCACATTTGGTGTAGACTACTAAGGAGGAATTATTTGAGCTAGTTCTAACACGTGGTAGAAGAAACAGAACAAAAGTGGCTAGTAGAATTAGTACATGAGATATTAATGGTTTAAAGATTGGATCCATAGTTGGTGTATGGGGTATTAGAGGTCAAGCTTGATTTTGGTGATTTAAGGTCTAATCAGTGGTTTTCTAAGAAACAAATGTGTGGAAAACAGAACTCCGTTGGTTGAGAGGTAGAGTGGTTATATAAATGGCTAAAGAAACTGAATATGGTTTGACTATATTTTTTCTAACCTAATTTTATCTAACAAGTTCTTAAGTCTTAATTAAACTCACATCCTAGTCAAAATTGGCCCATCTAATTTTTGCAGGTTATTGTCAACTACTGTTTCCTAATAGCACACATCTTAATTTTGTCTTTTTCTTTTTTTTTTTTTTTCCTATTTATTATCTCTTATCTTGTTTCGATGATTAATATCATAAAACAAAATAAAATTAATTAATTAAACTGTCCAAAAATATGAAAAATTTAAGATTAATTATTAGTTGATGGTAAAAGATTGTGTTAACTAACTAATGGGGGGTTAGCTTACTAAAATGAAGTTTGTAATCATTTGTTCATTTGATCAACATTGTACATTATGACTAATAGAGATGACATCTGATACTAAAATGGTCAAGAACCCATATCCCAGATTAAAAAATCACAGGTTGGAATCTGTCTGTCTATCTGATATCTATGGAGAGGAGACAAATCCGCACTAAAGTCTCCCAACAAAGCACACATTACCCTTTTATTTCGCTGTCTTCTCCATTCTCAACGCCAACCTCTTTCTCCTCAAATTATCACTCTTTACTCATACATACATACCGCCATTGCGAGTGGAAAAAAAAAAAAAAAAATTTCTCTCTTTTCCATTTCTTTCCTCCAACTTCCTCACCCTTCCCTAATCAATCAATCAATCAAAAAACGTTGTTATATAGGGATAAGCATAAATTCTGTAATCCTATGTACCATCATGACTTACAATGCGCTTCCTTTCCAGCTTTTAGAAATAAATGTTATATCTGCCCAGGACTTGGCTCCTGTATCCAAATCCATGCATACCTACGCAGTAGTTTGGGTTCATCCTGAACGAAAACTTAATACTAGAATCGACCAGAACGGCCATGTTAGTCCTCAATGGAACGAGAAGTTTGTGTTTCGAGTGGATGACACGTTCCTGAATGCTGAAACATCTGCTATCATGATTGAAATCTACGCTGCAGCTTGGCTCCGCGATGTTCAGATAGGTTCTGTTAGAGTTCTGATAAGCAACCTTTTTCCTTCCGCTAATAACAACAGCACGAAAATGCGCTTCGTTGCTCTTCAGGTTCGTCGCCCATCAGGACGGCCTCAGGGGATTCTTAACATGGGTGTGCAGCTTCTAGACAATACTATGCGTAGTATGCCTTTATATACTGAGCTTAGCGCTTCTGCTGTTGGATTCAATGACCTTATCGATGCGAAAACAACCACTAAACAGACTATTGAGGAGAAGACAGCAAGGCTTCGTCGAACGCAGAGTGATCATACAGATTTCACCACCACGGCCGATGAATTCGGTGTAAAAGGAAGTCTTAAAAACGCAAAATCATCGGTCGTCAACGGTGGCTCATTAGTTAATTCTTCTGGGATAAAAATCAGTAACAAAGATAAGGATACTTACACAGGTGGAAATGGAAATGGATCAATATGCTCGGACGTGGGGCCTTCTGCATCGGTGGTCGCGGCAGCGATAGCGAAAGGATTGATTAAAACGCCAGGAAATGCAGGCCCCCCGCCGAAAAGTGGAGGCAGCTCCATACTAGACGATTGGACAGAGAATGATAGTGTGGAGGGGCTAAGAACAAAGCTTGAGAGATGGAGAACAGAACTTCATCCAATTAATGATAACGATGCTAAGAAGCTCAAGTCGAAAAGCAGGCGGAAGAATCACAGAAGGCGAAGATCGGATAGTCCCGGGTTGTTCACCTGTTTTGGAAATGCATTCGGATGCGAGATTTCAATTACCTGTGGAGGAGGTGGCAGCAACAAGAAGTATGGTAATGGCAAGGTTTGCAACCTAAGTTCTGCGGACGGTGAGTCATATTTGTAAGAGATAGACTAAATGATGATGATGTGATATTGGGAATGCTAATGTCCGTTGCATTTTCTTGATCCTCCTCTCTAAAAGATGTGGAGAAGAAGATTGATAACAGATCAGAAATTTGATTGCAAATTTTGTACATATGTAGTGACTTCCATGGCTGAGTGTACAGAATCAGAGGATGTGCACTTATAATTAGATATCTTCCATTGCCACCATTTTTTCCCCATTTCCTCAATATTACTCTTTCCAAGAAAACAGTTATATATGATCTTTGAATGCCATGGGATTAAATTAAGTTATATTGTGAATCCAATTTCTTGTTGAAACTTTGGACACAGTTTTTACTTGTATAGTTTAATCCTCCCTCAGTTTGTTTATAGCAGTCTCCGTCCTTCTATAACGTATGGCTATTCGAAAGAAGAAAATAAAGATTATAGCAGTCTATTTGAATTATTGTCAATCTATTGTCAATCTATTTGAATTATAGAAAAGATTATTGTCAGTCTCCGTCCTTCTATAACAAAGATTATTGTCAATCTATTTGAATTATAGCAGTCTCCGTCCTTCAAAGTTCAAATATTAAGGCTAACTTAAAATTCATATGGTCAATGCGTAGAGCAAATTGATCATTCCAAGAATCAGTTCATCTTCAAGTCATAAGGCAGGTATTCGGTTTCTTGGTTGTAAATCATTTTTGAGCAAGCACAAAAACTATTCTATGATAGCAAAACTAAGCTCCTTCCTCACCTAGCTAGCATTAATTCAAATAGATTGACAATGACAAAGTTCTACATTGTCAAAGGAAATATCTTGTGAAAAAGATAAGAGAACTACTCAACTACTTTGACAATGCATTTTTGAACGAAGGACCTTTTATTTTTCAACATCCCAAAAGGATGGGCAATCTTAATCAATCATGAGCGCCAATTGAGAATTCAATCTGAATGAAACCATCTAACTGTTGCAATAAATCCATTCGTCAAAGTGCCACTTTTTCAATCACCATTTACACATGCATCTTGATTCCTTCAGCTCTCACCAAACCCCCATCTTCTTTTTTGTGAGCCAGACAGCTATAGGACCCCACGTACAGAATAAAAACAGCTACAACTAATCCACAAGCCAAAACCTGCCTCTTGTCATTTTTTCTGTGCCATGGCTAATAGCAACTTAAACTCCAGGTTACTCAATAAAGAACCAAGGAAAACCATAATTATCGAGTACAGAGAATGTTGCCGGAATCATGCAGTCTTGATTGGTGGCTATGCAACTGATGGGTGCAGGGAGTTTACTCCAAAAGGTAACCAAGGTACTGAAGAAGCTCTTATATGTCAGGCTTGTGATTGTCACAGAAACTTCCATAGAAAAGAGTTAATCAAGAATGGTGTAGTCATTCTTGGCAGCCACCATTTCCCTTCTCCATATAAACTACACTATCCTATATGGGGAGAGAGAAATATTCTTGGGTTTTATCCGCTGCATTCATTTGATCATTATCATTACCAGTATGGGCAGAACAATGTGCAGAGTCTGGTTAGTGATGAAGAGTCTGTGATCACTTCCTGGAAGCCATAGTGAGATGGAGATGAAGGTAAGCAAGAAACCTAAAAGAGCACCCTCATAAATGCTACGCCATGAATAACCGACCATTATGCGGTGGACTAGTTTAGTTAATATATGCTAATGTGTTTTTTTACAGTCATAATTGGCACCAAAGCAATTTATCATTATAAGCGATCGTATTTCAATTGTTAAGCCTTTACCTTTTTGTTTATTTGGTGAAAGAGATGGTCTTATATTCAAGCCCCACCAAAACAGGTGGTTCAGAGGGGAGAGGAAGAGAGACACTGGTTACCTACCCTTGGGATGAAGAAGCTGGGGGCTGTTTGCAGATATCGCACACTGAACATTACCACACACCTAGGCCGTATTTGGGTAATTGAAATTTTTCTGAAAAATTGGGCAATTCAAATTTTTCTAAAAAAAATAACTGATAATAATACTTAAGAGTTAATATCATATGAATCCAAAATCAATATCAAACTCAATTTAGTAAATCACTGTTATTAAAATCATAGGCTAAGCTACTAAAAGGCGGGAGAGAGGGCCATAGCCCCCTAAAAAGTTTAGAGCCTTTCTTTAGTTTATGGTTTGTATTGATTTTTACTTCGTAAGTAATTTTAGTTAATTACCCGCTGCAAATCATTATGTAGTATATAAAATTCTCTTATAAATGTTTCAAGTTTAAATGAGCATCGTTTTCTTTAATTTTATTCAGTGTTTATATATCTATTTATGATAACAAATAGTGATTTCGATAAATATTATCCTTTCAAGTGAATTTATATTAAAATCCTTTTTTTTTAAAGAATTTCATTCTTTTCAATCGAAAAGTCTTTGCTCCACTACTGATTAAGATGTGTTTGAATTTTCAAAATGAAAAAATATAATTATATACAATGAATAAAAGCATATAAAAATTTATTCAAGAAAATACAAATGTAAATAATAATAATAATAATAATAAGATTATATAGCCAGACAAAAGGGGGAAAAAAAAGCCCTCGGTGCAACATTAATAAGTTGCCATATGTAGCAGCATCCATATATAAAAGAGTAACGAAGATAGAGTGAGCTTAATTTCACACACTGTCCTTGAAGTTAAAATTTATAATAATATTGTCCTTAAATGAAATTTTAGAATGTAATATACTTAAATTTACAGCTAATGAACAAAAATATCCTTTCAATCATTTTAATTGACAAAAAAAAATGATTAGATGTCACTTAAATATAGAAGTCATGAATGAGTGACATTCATTATATCTTTTCTTTATCCTTTTTTATGTGCATGAAAAAATACTCACTTTTTATGACAAGTTAGTAGTTAGTATTAGTAGGAGACGAAAAATAATTTCAACCCATGATGAGTTAGCCGTTAATGTTAGTAGGAGAGAGGGAATGATTTCGAACCATAAAAAGCACCTATGCTTTTGGTAGGAATTAAACTAGGACATCATTTTTGCCCCCAAGGCAAGGGATTATTTACCTTATTCATTGTAAATTCAAATATATTTGTGTTACAGAATTTCATTTAGTGACAATGCTGTTATATGTTTACTTCAATAACAGTGGATGAAATTAAGCCAGACTTAATGTACACGTATATATATAAACAGATGCATTTTTATTCATACATAAAACTTCAAACAACAATGATTATGCAACACACGCTCTCTCTCTCTCTCTCATGCCAATGCAATATAATTCTCATCTCCATCTTTCTTTCAGTGCTGGAAAATCAGATTAACTTTGTCCACACAAATAACCGGTAAGCTAATAACTATCAGAACATTACAAACCATTGGAGTCACTTTCATAATCTGAAGAATCATCACTGCTGGAATCATAGTTCGCTCCAGTAAACTCGAATTCTGCTGAAGCTGGACACAAAAGCCTCAACACTGCCTTTGCGTCTTCCTCAATGAAGTTAGGATACTTTATGCATTCAACCGTCATATCCTTGAGGAAAGGTGAATTGGCCAGCACAAACTCGATAAACCTCATCTCAGGATCTCTACCGTCGAATGCTTTGACAGTGAATTTCTCTAGTCGGTTCAAGGAAAAAGGACAATCATTTTGTTCTTTCCAAAATTTGAGAAGAGGTTCAGAGACAGCTTTGTTTCTGCAACTGCACGACTAGACGACAATGAAATGATATCATGAACCAGTCATTCAATAATGACCCAGACAACTAGTGATCTACAAAAAAGAAATGAAGTCATCATCTGTTACTGAATGCTCACTGTTATTTCAAGTACTTGCAAATTGAAGGCACTGCCAATCAAGGAGACGAGAGATGATACTTCATAAACCTTTTCAAAACAAAATGAATTGAGTCTAAGGGTACCCAGATGGCTATAAGAAGTTGAAACTTCAGTGAATGTATCACCCGCAGCCACGAACTGGAAGAAAAGCAAAAATTACCAAAGTCAGTTCCTTGCCATCATTTGCCAAAAGCCAAAATCTTTAGAAGTTGTCTTACCTTATGAAATTGGCATCGAATATAAAGCTGTTTGATTGCAGATGGAAGACCACAGAATTTGAACTGTAGATCAAACTGGTTATTCTCAGAACCAATACAATATAAATTGATGGACAACACCTCAAGAAGTGGAGTGTTGAAATAAATAGATTTGAATTCTCCATCAAAGCAAAAGTATATCAGATTCGGGACATTGATATGAAGATGACCAGTACAACTCAAGTTTTTAACTGTCAATCGTTCAAGCAGTAAGCAGCTAGCAATAAGCCTTTCAAAAACAGCAGTCCTTAAGTCAACTTTGTTCAGCTGAAGGCTAGTAAGACTATGAAATCCTTTAAATGAATGTGCTGGTGTAAACCAAAAATGGCGGAGGTTCAACTTTTTCAGCTGCTGACAAGAAAACAGAAAAGATGGCACTTCATTCTGCTGACCTCGCTGAATAATGAGCGACAATTCCTGAACACACTTCTGTGATAGCCTCCATACCCACAGCTGCAAGTTGTAAGAGTCTTTCACTGTTTCAACAGACAAATGAAATTTCTCAATTTTCCCTTCATGCCGAGTCAGAATATAATTGATTATGCCTTCAAGTTTCTGTTTTGATCCTTCACGAAAAAAGCACTCGTCAACTACAACACGAGGCACCGTATGCCATTTTTCCTTCC
The DNA here is from genome assembly GCA_949677035.1 of Omphalea diandra. Taxonomy (NCBI): domain Eukaryota; kingdom Viridiplantae; phylum Streptophyta; class Magnoliopsida; order Malpighiales; family Euphorbiaceae; genus Omphalea; species Omphalea diandra. The sequence continues at coordinate 18,970 of CATIWR010616633.1, read as the reverse complement.
ACTTCTTTGACAAGGTACTAGTCCTCACCGCATCTTTTAGTGGCAAACAAGCTAGGATATGGTCTGTCACGTTTCTTGGGAGGTCACTGATTCTATCTAACCCAGAATCAACAGGAATCCTATCCATGATATCCAAGCCTGCAATTGAAATAGAAACAAACACATTATCTTCCATTCACCTTTTTCAGATGACAACATGAGTATTGAAATCACTGTATACAAATTTATTAACAGTTTCATGAACTAGATTCCAAAAGCACAAAGAAAAAGAAGTAATGACTGATAATACCCCAAAAAAGAAATCAGAAGACAAGTTCAGTATTTCAGGCACTAAAAGGGAGATCTTTAATTTCAATCGATTGAAAAGATACATACAAAAAAAATTCAAGATTTCCTAATTTCTAAACCTCTAGAAATCTAAGTATATCATGGACTTCTCTTTTCCAGAATGAAAGAGAATAAACCAAACCAAAACAAAACAAAACAACAGAAACAAACATGTTAAGACTCCAAAGTTTCAATCTTTTCCAAGAATTCTGAGGAAACAAGCACATATTTGACACCAAAACTAGAGTGACGGCCATAGGAGTAGCCATATTACCTTCTGCAAATGTACTGCTTTTATGTGCCCAAAATAACTGGAGTCAGCTTCAGAACCTTGATAAAAGCCAAGAAAACGTGAGTGAGTGAGGTTTATATAGGGAATACAAAGGGGAATCATAGGCAGGAAATTTATTGATGCGTACAGCCAAGTTGGTCACAATTTCCATGAATCTGATTGCAACAAAAGTCAACCTTTTTCTCCATATCTTCCAACACCCACCAATAAAGCGTGTCATGTTGGGTATCTATATCTAATTCCTTTTTGGTTCGTCGGAATGGTTAGGGAAAATGTTGCGTGGCTTAAATGTATAGTATGTCATGCTTTGTGCTATGTTTGATAAAAAAAAAATTAAAAAAAATTTTGAACAGAATTTAATTAGATATTAATCAAATTGTATATTTAATGATATTAAATTTTTTTTATCATTTTTACTGATTTTTTATCTATCATGTATAAAATTTAAAGCAATTAAACACTATTCTTATAATAACAGTGCCAAAATAAAGTTGTATTTAGCTAGATGAAATTCAATATATGATAATAAAAATAATAAATTAGTGCAAAATTTGATACATTAAATATAAAATTTAATTAACATTTAATTAAATTTTATCTAAAATTTGCAAAAAAAAAAAACTAAACATATCAAAAGCGGCGCCAACACCAAAATTGACACTAGTTTCATGTATTAACCAATATTTTTAAAATCGGATCGATTAGTGAACTGATCAACTGATTGATTCGCAAATCGAATAGTTTGTCCGATTATATTGATTTAATAACCAACATTTTTAATTAAATGTTGATTAAATTTTATATTTTTAATTAAATTTAATTAACATTTAATTAAATTTTATCTAAAATTTGCAAAAACAAAAAATAAACTAAACATAGCACAAGTGGTGCCAATACCAAAACTAGCACCGGTGTCATGTATTAACTAATATTTTTAAATGGGATCAATTAGTAAACCGTTCAACTGATTAGTCTGATCAATTATATTGATTCAGTTCAATCAAATATAAAACTTAATCGACATTTAATTAGATTTTATCTAAAATTTGTAAAAAAAAAAAAAAACAAAGCACAAGAGGTGCCAACACCGAAACTGGCACCAGTGTCATGTATTAACTAATATTTTTAGAATCGGATTGATTAGTGAACCGATCAACTGATTGGTTCATAAGTCAAATAGTCTGATCGATTATATTGATTCAGTTCAATCAATTCAATAATAAATAAAACTTAAAAATAGTATTAAAATAGCTTTAAAAATTTTGAAAAATATTAAAAATATATAAAAAAGATTATAATTATTAAAAACAACAAAATAATATCAAAAACTGCTTTGAATTAAATCGAATTAAATTTTTTATTCGATTTTCAATATTAGACGTTCCATTTTGAGACCAGAGTTTAGGCTGGTCATTTCCTGCTTGAAATTTGAATTGGATTTTTTTTTTTTTTTAATATACTACAAACGAATTTGAATCAATAGAATTCCATCCATCTTTCTCTCAACTAATAATTTAAGCAATTTAAAAATTACTCACGACTGCTTCCTTTTCACCAAATCTTTTTCCCAACTTTTGTCCTTATCACCTCTAAGCATCTTTAATGAATTTGAGATTTTATGATTTGTTAAAAGCTAATATAAATGTACCAATAGTTGGTTCAATGGTTAAATTAGCAGAAATTAAAGTATTCTCATTTTAAAATCATATTCATTGAAATAATTTTATCATAAACGGTTCTTCTATCTGAATATGCTTAGTTTTATATCCAAAAAGATGTGGAATACTTTGACTCAAATGTTAAACAAAAGCTAATATAATATTTTTATTCTATTTCCAAATTATGATCTATTAAAAATAATTTTTAATTAATGTATATGGTTAAAAAGATTTATTTATTTTTAACTTTTTAAGTTCAATTAACATATAATAAATATTTTGAATATATTAAATCAATATCAATATATGTTATTAAAATCACAAAAATAACCAAATTTCAAAATTATAAGAAATATAATGAAATGTTAAATTTTAAACAAACCTTATAGTTATAATAAAAAACATTTAATTAGAATCAAAATAAAATAAAGCTAAAATACTATTGTGAAACACAATGCAAAATGAAGTTTTATTAATAATAATCTTATGGTGCAATTTGGTTAAGTCTAATGAGGCGGCCTCCTCACCCTATCACGAGACTAAGAAGAACACTTTCCAAGTGGTACTATTTTTATATCTTTGGGGTATAAAAAAATTAGTTGGAAGATGACTATGAAAATTCCATTTCGCAAACTTACAAAACCATGAATTCTTTTCTTACTAATTGGACTATTTATAATTTTATTCATAAACCAAAAAAACAAAAGTAAATAGTTCACCATTATTGACTAAGCTAATATGTTAAACTATCCACAAGACGAATGCTTTACATTTCTCTTGCAAAAAGCTATAATTATTAAAATAATTATTAATTAAAATTACAAAATTATGGGTTATATTCTCCTATTAGTATGAATTTGTGTGTTTTGTTATTATATTTTTTCATGCAAAAATTTTAATATTTTAGTGTTTAGATTTAATATTTTATTGGTTGTTTTGTGGTATAAAAAACTATGCAGACCTTTATCATAGCAGATTTATAATTAGTAATAATCAGATTGGACTTAGAGAAAGACAAAAAAGAAAATTAAAACAGTGATAAAAAAAATTATCACTAAGTGAAGTGTATTTTCCCCTACCGTCTCAATCAAATACACCATCAACAAGATTTATTTTTGCAAATCAAATTATCTATTATTTGAACTTGCATATATAATTTATCTTAAAATTTATCACAAAAATAATAATTATATAAAATTTTGCATAACCATTATATACGATTTATCCAATTAATAAAATATAAAAATTTTAAATATTATTAATTAATTATTCATAAAAGTGATTTTGTTATCTGTTCAACTTAATTCAACAACTATTTGAATTTTCTTGAACTTTTATTTCTTAAAAATTCATATTAAAAAGATAATAAATTCTTTTTCCAGAAATGTAATAAAAATTGCTATTCAAAATACAAACGTCACACACGACTTACAATAAGAAGATATCTAACCATATATTTATTCTGGGCTCTAAGTAAATTCATAACTGAATAATTGCAATTTTTCAATAGATCCTATGCCATATTTAGAAGATTATAATTTTTCAATATAATATAGGGAATAAAAATCAAATAAATATAAAAGAATGTCAATAACATGAAATTAGTCAATAGCGAAACCAAGATTTAGAATTAAGAGGGATAAAATATAATGAACTTACATATTCAAAATGAAATTACGAACCACATATTTAAGTCAAATAAAGAGAAATTTATATGTAGAATTTGTTTGTTGAAAGATTGAAGTCTAAAAGTGGAGTTGCATTTCTAAAAGAGAAAAATAAGGAGAATGCCAATAGTTTTGATTGATTATTTTCCCTCCTTTTTGTTGTTCAACACTTTACATGATAAGAGTTTTTTATTATTATTATCCTCAAAGAAATCCTTTTTTTTTTCTTTATTTAATTGTTATTTAATAACTTTTGACTTTTTGTGATAAATATACAAATTTTAACTTTTAAATAATAAGGTGGGCAGACCCTTCAAAAATAAGAGGGACAATAAAAATTATTTATATTTGATAATTAAATTTATAATTAGTATTTTTTCTAAAAAAAAAAAGGGCAATTACCCCCTTCTCATGTACGTGGTGTTGCCACTGAAGTTAATGCTCGCATTAATATTTCACATCTATAAAATCAATCTCAAACGAGTTTAATAAATTACTAATTTTATGTTTATGCGATGCATAGGTTTGATAGAATAAAAGAATTTAATTAGATTTTTATTATTATTTGAATAATATATCGAAACAAATAGTACTTATTTTTTTTATTTTTTCATAAGTATTTATAGTATATTCTATTTTCTTATTCTTTAATTATATTGTAAATAGCATGCATAAGTTTTTCTTAATAATTGAATAGTTTAATGAAACTTTTATTCTTTTTTATTTATTTGTATTTTTATTTAATTTTTTGTGGATATATCATTTGTTGTTTGATTTGTGTCATTTGTATATTGTATTTTAATACTTTTGTTCTTTGAGTTATACATCAACTTTTTATTTGATTTGATTGATATTTTTTGGATTGTGTATTTTTTATTAATATTAAGTTTTTAATTTTATATATTTTTTGTATTGAAATTTTTCTATTTCAATGATTAGGCTTGTATCTTGGTCATAAAGAGTATATTAATATTGTATTTTTCTATTTTTTGTATTGTTGTTGTTTTTTTATTTATTAACTACATTTAACGCATTTATTTTTCTTTTACTTTATATATATATAGGTGATGTTCCAATGATTACCGCAATTTTTACTCATCTATGGTTATTGCACTTTTAGCATTTAAATTAAAAAATTAACAATTTTAATCATTCTAACTCGTAATTAATGTTTATATTAAAAACTATAAACATTTATTATTCATTACAAAAACAGTAATCATCCGTGGAAACGTAACTATTGAAAATTTAAGTTAGAATGATCAAAATCGTTAAACTTTAATCTAAAATCTGAAAGTGCAATAACTATAAATATGTAAAAATTGCAGTAACTATTAAAACATCACCGCTCTCTCTCTCTCTCTCTATATATATATATATATTTGAAATATTTGTTATTTCTCATTTTGATTATTTAAGTTTTTCTTTTAGGCAGTGTGAAACTTTGTTTTGATTTTGTTTTTATCTTTCTTTTATAAGGTGTTATAATATCTTTTTGTATAATTATTTGACACGATAATTGCATCTAAATTTTTTATGGTGGCTAAAAACATTGATAAAGATCTATTGCATGGTGCTCTTATGTAAGTTCTCAATGAGATTAATGTTAACATTTTCTTGTGTTATATTGTTGTTTCTTAAAATATGTTATCTTATTAAGCTATTTTTTGTTCGATTATATACCCAAATTAATTTTATAATATATTTATGATGTTCTTCAAAATTATAATAAATTATTTCATATAATATTATTGTTTTTATAAATTAGAATTTATAGCATTTATGCGCCAAATTACAGTTATGCAAATATTTAAAAAGATGATTATGGCTTTAAATCTTTTTATAAGTCTTGAAAAGTAATAATGTATTCAAATAAATTTATAATACATTTATGATGGTTTTAAAAATTACAATAATTTATTATGTTTAATTTTTAATTAATTTAACGATACATTTATGGTATTCTTTAAATTTAAATAAATTATTTTTTGTCGTATTATTATGGATAGAAATTGAAATTTTTAGTATTTATGCACCAAATTACCATTATGCAGACATTTAAAGTGATGGTTATGACTTTGAATTTTTTTTTTTTATAAATGTTGAAGAGTTAGTAATATATATAAGTGAATTTATGACACATTTGTTGTCTCCAATAATTTGATAATATTCCTAATTGGAAATGTCACTGAAATATTTAATCAAATGTATCCCATCTTATTTCAACAATCTTCGAAATTAAGTCTCTACATTTTTCTTAAGAACAACATAAATGTAGTTTATTTATATCAAAATTAGAAAGGAAATTAATATAAATTAAAATAATAAATAAAAGTATCCTACTTATTTTCTACTTTTATAATTAAAAAATAGTTGTATTACATTCTCATAAAAAAAAACTTCCTTAGTGTTGTTGGAACTTCAATTTTTGAAACTAATATCTCAGAATTTTGATACTTTCACTTTGATTCTCTAATCATCATTTTTAGAATTTAAATTATCTATTAAAAAGTATTATTTGTATTATTTTGCAAGTCGTCTCTTATTAAAAATGAAAGTAAACAATTAAAATAAGTAATTAATTTTGATTCATTTTGAATATGAAAACCAGAAAAATAGAGTAGATAAAACCTCATTATATTTGACATAAAGGTGTTCAGTGAATATAGTAAATCAAAACACAAATTATAAAATAGAAAGGGTAAAGTAGAGCGGATAAGTGAGTAAAGTTTTTTTTCATAAAATTTGCATTATATATATAGAGTTTGTGTTCATAAATATGATATAAATATCATTAAATTTTATAATTGACTAAACACTCAATTACAGTGTAAAGAATAAAATAATTTATAGCATTAATTGTAAATATATATATTTGGCATTAACATAGTATTTTAAATATTGTAACTGTCAATAAGTTTTAAAAAGTGATTATCAATTATACTGTTGTATATTTAAATAATTTATAACATAATTTGTAAATAAATGTATTGCAGTTATATGTTTTCACAAATAAAACAATTTGTGATATAATTTATAGCATAATTTGTGGATGATAAAAAGGATGACAAGAGATTATGAATATTGTATTTGGTATTAATGTAAAATTTTAAATATTGTAACAGTCAATAAATTTTAAATAGTGATCATTAATTATATTTATGAGATAATTTATGACATATTTTGTGAATATATAATTTATGAATGAATTTGATTAAATTATCATTAATGAATAAATTTTTGGAATTATAAGGTATTAGATAGGAATTATGAAAGGAAGGGATAATAATTTGTAAAATTTATACTAGAAAGGGATTAAGAAACAAAGAAAAATCACTTGCAATATTTTCAAGAAGCCTATTCTCAATATTTAAAAGTATTTGGCTTACTATATATATATATATATAAAAGATTATTACTCATTAAGATCATATTTAAATTTTCAAAATAAAAAAATATAATTGCAAAAAATAAATAAAATGAACATATACAAAGCCAACAAAAAAAAGAATAAATGATAAAATTATATAGCAAAAAAAAAAAAACAAAAGAAAACAAGGCCTAAATGTTCTGCAAGCTGCAATATATTATAAAGAAGACATGGTGTGCATGCATAAATATAAACAGATGCATTCATCAATTTATACATATAAACTTTCAATAACAATGAGTCATGCAACACCCTCTCTCTCCCTCATGCCAATGCAACATAATTCTCAGCCAACAATCAAAGCAGATCTGCCTAAAAGTGAAATGCAAAAATTTGAGATCAAACATCAACACCTCCGCCATTCTTTCATTGCGGCCATCTCCCCCCTTGGAAATCAGAGTAATTTTGTCCACACAAATAACCAGTGAGTTAATCACTATCAGAAGAATAAGAACCATTTGAGTCGTTATCGGAATCTGAAGAATCATCACTGCCGGAAACATAGTTCGCTCCGACGAACTTGAACTCTGCTGAAGCTGGACACAGAGGCATCAACACTGCCTTTATGTCATCCTCAGCAAAATCCGGATTCTTCATGCATTCAATATTCAACTCCTTGAGTAAAGGTGAATTCGCCAGTACAAACTCGATAAACCTCATCTCAGGATCTTTACCGTGGAATGATTTCACAGTCAATTTCTCTAATTGGTTCAAGGAAAAAGGAGAATCTTTTTGTTCTTCCCAAAATTTTAGAATAGGTTCAGAGACAACTTCGTTTTTGCAACTGCATGCCTACACAATGCATTGATATCATAAACCATTCAATAACGACTCAGACAACAAGTGATCCACAAAAAATTAGAGTCATCATCTGTCACTGAGTACTCACCGTTATTTCAAGTATTTGCAATTTGAAGGCGCTTCCAATCAAAGAGATGAGAGATGATACTTCATCCACCTTTTCAAAACAAAAAGCATTGAGCCCAAGGGCCCCCAGATGGCTATAACAAGTTGAAACTTCAGTGAATGTATCACCTGCAGCCAGGAACTGGAAGAAAAAGCAAAAAGCAAACAAAATCAGTACCATAATTCACCGACAGTTGTCCCCCCAAAATCTTAAGAAGTTGTCTTACCTTCTGAAATTGGCATCGCACATAAAGCTCTTTGATTGCAGGTGGGAGACCACGGAATTTGAACCTTAGATCAAACTGGTTATTCTCAGAACCAATACGATATAAATTGATAGACAATACCTCAAGAAGTGGAGTGTTGAAACAAATAGATTTGAATTCTCCATCAAAGCAAAAGTATTTCAGACAGGGGACATTGATACGAAGATGATCAATACAACTCAAGTTTTTAACTGCCAATTGTTCAAGCAGCGGGCAGCTAGCAATAAGCCTTTCAAAAACAGCAGTCGCTATGTTAACTTTGCTCAACTGAAGGCTAATAAGACTATGAAATCCTTTAAATGAATGTACTGATTTAATCTCAAAATGTCGGAGGTTCAACTTTTTCAGCTGCTGACAAGAAAACAAAACAGATGGCACTTCATTCTGCCGACCTCTTTGAATAGTGAGAGACAATTCCTGAATACACTTCTGTGATAGCCTCCGTATCCACAGCTTCATGTTGTACGAGTCTTTTACTTTTTCAACAGACACATGAAATTTCTCAAGTTTCCCTTCATGTCGAGTCAAAATATAATTGATTATGCCTTCAACCTTTCGTTGTGATCTTTCATGCAAAAAGTGCTCATCAACTACAATTCGAGGCACTGTATGCCATTTTTCCTCCCACTTCTTTGACAAGGTACTAGTCCTCACAGCATCTTTTAATGGCAAACATGCTAGGATGTGGTCTATCACATTGCCTGGAAGGTCACTGATTCTATCTAACCCAGAACCAATATAATTCCTCTCCATGATATTTTATATGCACTGAATGCAATTGGAATGAAAACAAACATATTATCTTTCTTTCACCTTTTTTTTTTATGACATGAATATTGAAATAACTGGATACAACTTTATTAAAACTTTCATGAACTAGATCCCAAAAGCACAAAGAAAAATAAATAATGATCGTCCCATCCCCTACCACAGGTTGTCCACAACATATAAAATGGTAACCAATACAAAAACTATAAGCCTGGTCACCAGGCCCTTCTCATCAACATAATTAGTTGGATTCATTTAAGAATATTTAATATTTGTCCTTATATCTGTCCATTCACACATTGAATTTGACAGATGTTGATTAATTTTGAGCTACATTTATCAAAATATTAATGAACAAAAGAGCACTGCTGCAACCAAAATAGCTTGGCACATAGTTGTTTATCTATGACTAGAGTTAGCAAAAAATTCAAACAGTTTATCAAGTGGTCCTAGATTAGCTCCAGTCTTTAAAAAGTGTCAAAAAGATGCATCTTTCTTGTTGCTAATTCCACACCTCGATTCCTACGATAACAACACCACATTTCCATGTATTTTCAGATTCAGTTTTCTAATTTTACAAAAAAGTTTGGTATAAAAATTATACAGTGTCAATTTTCCAATGAAACAAGTAGTGCATATGGGGGGAAAGCGCATCATATTATCAGAAAATACTTCCCACGCTATATACATCACATAATATCCAAAAAAGACATAAAGAAACAAGATTTCAGTATTTCAGGCACCAAAAGAGAAATCTCTAATTTCAATCAATTGAAAAGCTACATATAAAAATCGAAGATTTCCTAATTTCTACAAACCCTAGGAAACATGGGCTTGATCTTTTCCAGAACGAAAAAGAATAAATAAAAACAAAACAACAGTAAGAAACATGCTAACACCGCAAAGTTTCAAAATTTCGAAAAATCGTTAGGAAACAAGAACAAATTTGACGCAAAATATAGTAAAGGCCGTAAGAGTAGCTGGATTACCTTCTGCAAATATATTGCTTTATGTGCTGAAAAACAAGTTGCGTCAGCGTCTAAACCTTGATAAAAACCAAAGAAAAAGGTTAGAGACTGATGCGTACATATACAAAGGGAATCAAAGGTAGGAAATTTCTAGTTGCACACGGCACAGGGTGGTCACAATTTCCAGGAATCTTGTTGAAACAAAAGTCAACCTTATTCCATATCTTCCAGTACCCACCAACACTCCCATCACACAAAATTCTCACTTGCACACGAAAAATAGTGTAAGTGCGATACACCATAGAGTGTGCACTCACTCATACACAAGGATGTGGTGCTCTACAACTACACACAAATACTCAAAGAACCGATCTTTTTTATGGGGCTGATAATTATTAATCTTGTTCACAATAAGAGCTAAATTGTCGTTTTGTGCATAGTTTAGTCTTTTCTCACCTTAGAAGTTTAGAACTGAAGAAAACCCACAAACCCCAAAAGGGGTCCCTTTTTTCTTTTTGGGGACAAATGACGTTTAAGGAGTCTACAAATGGTCAAGAGAAGCCATAAAATGGCATTGAGAAATTGATTAGATAAGGATTTGGAAGAAAATACTGCTTTTTTGGTTTGGCACGTGCAAGACATGCAGTAAAGATCACGTTTTTGTTCTTTATTAATTTGAAAGAATTCTGACAAAATCAAACTTATCAAACACAGTAAGTCAGTAGTTCAGATTCTCATTTCTTTAGATATTTCGGATGTAAAAAAGGAAAGTAAGGGTTTATTTCTAGTCTTGATTTAGCTGCAATTATGAACCTTTCCTTCGAAAAAAAAAAAAAAGGGCTATGACTATGAACCCATGTATACAAATAGGATGGGATGACTGACCTGGCAATATAATGGGTTGAAGACTTGAGACTGAATTTTATCTGATTTGTTAATGTGCTTTCTGGTCGCATTTTATGAGACTGGAGTGGATGAAGGGTGTGTGCTGAGGAAGTTAATGTGACTAGGATGCTAGAGGCTGGAGATGGGGCCTTGTGGACTTGGAGATTTGAGTCTATTACTCATCTGGGTTGGGCTTTTGTATATTTTAAGTGGAGCTATTTATTTTCACAAATTATATCATAAATTTAAATTCATATTATTTCATGCACTAATAATTAAAACGCATTATTTCATTAAATGTTACACGTATAACTTATATACATTAGTCATTAACTATATGTACATTTAATATTACACTATATGTACATTGATATTGACATGTATGTAGTGTTGAACTACATGTACATTGATATTGAACTGAATGTATATTAAAACTCACTAATATATCAAAAAAAGAATAATATAGTCCAAAATTAATTGATCAATGTACATGCAAAAATAATATATATTAACAAAATCTTTTAAAATTTGTTACATTATTACTATAGTACCAACTTAAAATTAATGTACTTTTCATTAATCTATTTTATAGATTTTAATGTATACACAATTCAATATCATTATATATGCATACCAATATACATGCAATTCAATAATAATGTACATGTAGTTCAAAATTAATGCATATACAGTTAAAGAACAATGTACTTCAAAACTAATGTACTAATGTACCAATGTACATGCAAAAATAATATATATTAACAAATTTTTTTAGAATTTGTTATATTGTTGCTAGAGTACCAATTCAAAATTAATGTACTTTTCATTTAATCTATTTTATAAATTTCAATGTATATGCAGTTAAAAACTAATATACGTACAATTCAATACCAATGTATATGCAGTTTAGAACTAATGTACATACAGTTAAGGAACAATATATTTCAAAACTAATTGATAGTATACATGCAAGAATTATGTATATCAATAAAGTTTTTTATAAATTTTTATATTATAGGTGAAGTATCAATTGAAAGCTATTTTTCATTAATTTATTTTATAGATTTCAATGTACATGAGTTCAACACCAATGTACATGCAATTCAATATCAAAGTATATGCAATTATGTTTTTTTTAAAAAAAAAAAAAATAGCACGTGTGACACTTAAATGAAACGGTACGTATTGACCAAGGTTCATGTTGCAACATGAACCTGAGCCCATGATATACGTATTGATTTAATTAGCCCGAATTTTTTTTTAATTAGCACCTTTGAAAATCTTATCATTCATTTGCCGTTAAATAAGATCACAAAAAATAGGTGTTTATTGTAGTGAGAAATTTATTATTGTTTCTCAACAACCTCCCAGATATAGTTGTTCTATAGCCTATATGGTGGAATTTTCAACTTTAAAATTTATCTTGAACTAATGAGAATTAAGTATTCTTTGGTTTTGTTATATATATATATATATACACACACACACACTTTTAGTACAATTTTCATTTTACGTTTTTTCCTTTTCTTTTGTTTAATTGTTTTGTTTCATGAAATTTCAATTTATTTTGGATTTTAATTAGTTGTAAAGTGACTTAACTTTACTAAAAATTAAAGATTAAAACTATTTGATATAAGGTATTTAGAGTTTATGATAAAAGTGGAAAATGAGATTTTTAAGGTGAAAAATAGGTTGTGTAATTGAAAAAAAGGTAAAAACTTTTTATGATTAAGAAAAAAGGATTGTCGAAATTGAAGGGGTAAAAGAAAAAAAAGGGATTGTGAAAAGAAAATTTTAAATAAAAAATTGTAAAAAGAAAGAGTGTGAAGAGAAAAATGGTGGTTGTAAATATAGTTTCTCCTTTTTAAAAACCTTGCAATCTTGGCCCTTTAGCTTGGACCATTCTAAAGATTGGGAAGATGGTTTGGGATAGGTCCGTTAGCTCCTTGGCCCAAGATAGATTATGGGTTTGATATCAGGCCACTCCATCTAATAATTTATATTCGAGATTAATGACTAAAATGAAAACATCTTACAATTTAATTGAGACTCTCCAGCAAACAGCTAAAGATATGTTGTCAAACTCAGGTCCATTGTTCCCCACCATGCCAATATTGATAGGTTCCAAAAGGTTGTTGCCAACTACCAATTCATATAATGTTTGTCATATTAGGTGTCTATGGATGTAATTATCCGTTTTGGCGTGTCCCATATAGTTGAGATGGCAAATAGATTGACCATTTCTGTTTGAATCCTTTTAAATTTGAGTTAGTTTGAAATTTTTTTAATGTATTCAAATTGTATTATTTTAAATTGTAGATAAATTTAAACCACTCATCATATCTACGTACTTTTCAGGTAAATATCATATTATTTTTAGATTTTAAATTAGGTCAATTTTATTTATAATTTTGGCTTTAAATATTTTAAATAATTTAAATCAAATTCAATTAAAATTATATTGTATTAAACCTAAAGGGTTATAATTAAAAATGTTAATAGGTCAAGTTAAGTTTTGATTAACGATGATTCTTCTAAGTTTGTATTTATTTATTTTCATTTGATTTCAATAATTTTAATTATGTTTTCAAATCAGCTGAGGTAAAATCAAAGAATATCATTTTAAAATTATGTAAAAATATTACAACTATTGAAATGTTTTTGTGAAACACAATGCAAAATGAAGTTTTAATTATTTTTTAAAAAATAAAAGATTATATATTTCATTAATTATATAAATAAATAACAGTGTTTTTAAAATTGGATTGAACCTATAAGTTGGATCGGTAAATTAAAATTAACCAATGACCCGGTTCAGTACAGTGTTAAAAAATTGTTTCTTAAAAAATTTATCAAAATAAAAAAATCACCCGAAATAAAAAAAAAAAAAACATATCAAACTAATTCAACTCAAACTTATATCATTTTATGAAAAATTTTAAAATTTTTAAAATTATATTATTTCATTCAAAATTTAAAATTTTAAAAATAAATTTTATTACTTTTGTAATTTATATATATATATTTAAAATTTTAAATATTATTTATATATTTTTCAAAAAATAAAAAATACTTTATTAAATTATACTAGTCGAACCTATTGAATTAAGAACCGATCAACTGATCAGTTTGATCTTCCATCTAACTTTAAAAATATTGATAAATAATATAAAACATATATACAAATTCTTATATGATTACATATGTTTGTAATAGCTTTTGTCAAATTCAAATAACAAATAATTTGATTTACATAATTTGATTTAATATAGTATTTGACTATATTAATTGGCAGAAAGTATATTTAATTCAATGAAAATTTTCTGTCATTGTGCAAACTTTGATCTCTTTATGAGTTTAATCTAATTTTTAAACACTATAAATGTGCTTTGACAAATGTTTGCATAGCTCATTGTATCACAAACTAGTTAATATAAATATAAGATCCAAACACTCAAATATTAAAACTTCTAACATAGAAAAAATATAATAAGAAAAATATACAAACTCATATAATATGGAAACACAAAACTTTTAATATATTAAGAAATAAATAAACTCAAAAAATAAGTAAGTTTGAATTTCAAGATTTGAGGAAATACATTATAATAAACTCAATAAATAAGAATGTCTAAACTTTATTTTATAAAATAAAATATACAGATCAATTTTAGCTAAAATAGCTAGCAATAATTCTCTAAAGCCTTATTAGGGAAGAAGTAAAAGAGAGAAATAGACAGCAAAGTGAGTGGAAAACTATAAAATTAAACTGTAATATCTTTAAAATAATTACATTTTCAGTTCAATAAGGTATAAGCAAACTTATTTATTTTTTTATCTCGATAATATTTTTTGGAATAATAATCTTATCTTTTGACAATTTTATAATTTTTTTCATAAACTTCATTCATAAAATTAATAAATTATATAATTTGTTCTACAAATATAATGATAGTAATCATGTATCAATAAATATGAAAATATATAAAAAAAAAACTTATTCATAATATTTTCTAATTAAAATGATTGAATACTTAAAATTACAATTCGACAGTAAGTACATTTAACTCAATGATTGCTAGAATTTCATATCAACTTTTATAGTCTTTGAATGAGCTCAATAATTTGAATATCATTGATAATTTGAAGTCCATTATCAAAAGCAAACATGAAAAATTTAGAAACTCAACAATAAATAAAACTCTCATAAAAAGAGAATGAACTTTAATGAACAAAATATATAATCCACAAAAGGGTTAATAAAAATAAAACTAAAATACAAATAAAAATTAAATCTACATCCATAGAGATATAGAAACAAAATATCTAATATCTAGATATATAAATCTAATAAAATTTTAGGTAAAAATAAAATAAGACCCATACAAAATCTCTAGATATAAAGATATAAACCTAAACAAACTAAAAATGAATAAAATTAGATTTTATTCGAGAAAATAGAGAATAAAATAAAAAATTAAAAGAGAGAGACTAATTTTTAGTCAATATATTTAAAAATGGCCTCTAAAAATTATTTGGTTAGAAATTTTAAATGAAAAAAAAAAGAAAAAAAAAACACAGATGGATAGCTTTTTTTTTTTGGAGCGCATATATGGCTCATGTTGCATTTGGTTGACAACTATGTAACTTTGGTTGATAAGAATATAAAGTTAACAAATGTTAATAAATAGATGAAGAAATAATTATTTAGCTTTAGATTTAGGTTAAATAAATAATGGTTATCGTTATATTGAATATGATTTTTGAGTAGTATTATATGATATAACAAAAATATATTATATAATTTATAAATGAATTAGTAAATAAATAAAGATATTAATCTAATGTCTAATATAAAAAATTAGAAATGATAAATAGTTATTAACAAGGCGATTATAACTTTCATCGTCATAAATAGGATAAAATTAGAATTGATAAATAGTTGTTAACAGGGTGACTATAAGTTTTATCATCATAACAAGGTCATAAAGAATTACTTTATTATTTCTCATGCAATAAATATTGTTAAAATTGATCGTGACAAATTCTCATGTGATGTAACATTATTATTTTAAAATAAATGTTATGCACATTGATTGAAAAAGAGAGATTCTCAAATAGAAAGTATCACTAGAACAGAAAAATTAAGATAATATTTGAAATTAAAATCAATTTTAGTGGATTAAAAATTAGAAATTATAAATAAGAATTCTAAGTAAGATAGCAAAATTTAAGAAATGTTTTAATAAAATATAAAATCTTAAAGAATATATATATATATATATATATATATATCAATTAAAAAATAAATTAAGAGGCATCGTTGAGTGTGTAATGAAAATAAATACAAAAACTATTTAATATAAATATTATATGTTTTCAATAATTACATTACATTCATAACACGTACGTAAATATATTTATTACATTTTCCTCAAAATTGATGATGTAATAAAAGCACAAATGTGAACATATATATGAATAAAAAATGCATAATTTTAATTGATATAAGAATATCAAATTCAAAATTTGAAGAAATAAATTCAAATAAATTTTAAAAACTAAATAAATTTGAATATTACCTTAATATTTGAGGATGTATCAATAATGAGTAGATCTGAATGTTATTTAATAAAGTAAAAATAATAAAAAAAATTAAGAAAAATATTAATTTTAAGTCAAAATAGTTAAAAATTACTCCTAAAATCTAGTTAGAGAAGAAGTAAAAAAAATATAAATTGAAATTTAAAGCTCCATTTGTTTGATAGAAAATATTTTTTAAGAAACTATTTTTTGCATTGTCGGTTGTTTGATACATTTAAAAGAATTGATCAATAAAAAACATTTATTTAGTTAAAGAGAAAACTAAGTCATAATGATTTTTTTATTTTTGAAACAAACAATTATTTTTTGAATTTTAAGAAACTTATCTAAATAAAAAATAAATCGTATAAACATATATATTTATTATCACTGATCATTTTTCACTAATAATATCTATTACTAATTATCATCAACTTATGACGGTCATCGAAAATGAATGAAACTCACTAAAAATTTATTTTAAATGTTTTTATATTAAATATTAAATAATATAAATATAAAATATTTATGATCTAAATTTCATTATAATCTTATAAATAAAAAATAATATTTCATAGTGTGTTTTAAATATCAAAAAATATACAACTTAAAATTTTTTTAAAAAAATTAAAAATTATTTTTATAAAATAAACTAATCCTAATTTAATATTGAACAATCATATGAGCCATGCGTGGATGAATATTGTTGTGTGCACGTGGAGTATTAATGAGGCGGCCTGCAGTCAAATCAAATCACCAATAGCTTTATTTCGGAGTATAAGCATGAGCCTAACAATAGCGAATATCCTTAAATTTTTGGGTCCACATTTGTTGGAAAATTGCATTCCAATGCCACAAATCCATCAATCCTTTACTTATCAATTATTATTCCTAAAAAAAAAAAAAAGAAAAGAAAGGACTGCCAATTATCCAATTGCTAGGATTTTCAATTTCGTTTTATATATTTGTTGTAATTCTTAAAATATAATGTAATAAATACTTAAAATCAATTACAATTAATTTATAATGAGTTATTTATATTTTCTTAGTTATGATGGGTATGTTTATGTTTGGCTGCATACGATATTTATAACTTCGATTTGATATCTACCTTTTATATAGGTAAGAAATAAAATTGTGTAAAAATATTTCAAATTATTTTAAAATTATAATTTTATGTTCAAAGAATTACAATTAATATTAACTCTTTGAATTATTTATACTAATAATATAAAAAATGTTTGTTAAGTTCTCTTTTAATAGCATCTTTTTATAATGCATAAAAAAATTATTACTATTATTTTCAATATAAACAAATTGTTATATTAATAAAATATCTAACAATTTAACATTAAAGCTTTATTTTTTAAAAACATTTGGATGGAATAAGAAAATAATTTCTTCAACTTAAAGTATATTTTTCAATAATCCAATTGTGACATTAATAATAATATTAAAAATTTTAGTGTGAGTGGTACTCTTAAAGAAGAATTGTTAAATTTTTATTGACATATTCTTCTCCATCCCTACGTTATACAAAAAAAAAAAAAAAAAAGCTTAATATTTAATGTTACCATAATTTGCCATGATAATTGATGGGCTAGATTTTATTACATGATTTTTAATTGCATTTGATCGAATTAATTATAAAAATAAGCTTAATATGTCAAATAAAATTTGCCATATCATATTGAACTTAATTCTATTGTGTTAAATATGCAAATAAGATTTAAATCTCTTGATATATTATATTATAAATAGATAAATAGATAATGGGCATGTACAATTTTGGATTCTCTTACTTTTAATAGTTTTTTTTTTACGAGAGAAAATCAGTGTCAATAATAATATATCTTAAAAAAAATATGTAATTATAAATATCATATTTGAAATAAATTATGAAATTTTTTTTTCTCAATTTAATAAGAAAATTTTATTATTTAAAATAAATTTTAAAACGATAACATTCTATTAAATTCTATTATTTTTCATTTTATTTTTAAAATATTCTTATTTACTTAAATAAGTATAATATCAATTTAAATTATATGGTAACTAGAATGATTTTATCTATATATTTTTTAATTAGAATAAATTCTTTTAAATTTTTGTGATTTTAATTTAATTTGACTTTTTTATTAAATTATTTTTAAAATATAATTAGATTTTTTTAATATATATTTTTTAAAAATATGAGAATTATATATATATATATATATA